>VUQH01044449.1:0-15752 GCA_015106775.1 Etroplus canarensis | reverse complement strand
AACAAATAAATACATGGGGAGTGAAAAGAGGTGGGTGGAGAAGAAATGTCCAGCACATCATAAGAAGACCCCAGCAGCCTAAACCTATTGCAGCATAACTAAACCCTAAATATGAACTTTATCAAAAAGGAAAGTAGAGAGGGTGTCTGACTCCTGAATACAAACTGGGAGCTGGTTCCACAGGAGAGAAGCCTGATAGCTGAAGGCTCTGCCTCCCATTCTACTTTTAAAAACTTTAGGAACCACAAGTAGATCTGCACTCTGAGAGCGAAGTGCTCTATTGGGAAAATATGGTACAATGAGGTCTTTACGATAGGATGGGGCCTGACTGTTCAAGACTTTGCAAGTGAGTAGAAGTATTTTAAATTCAATTCTTGATTTAACAGGGAGCCAATGAAGAGAAGCCAATATAGCCCTAATATAGGGGAAATATGATCTCTCTTTCTAGTCCCTGTCAATACTCTCGCTGCAGCATTTTGGATCAACTGAAGGCTTTTTAGGGAACTATTAGAACAGCCAGATAGCAATGAATTGCAATCATCAAGCCTAGAAGTAATAAGTGCATGTTTTTCAGCATCACTCTGAGACAGGCTGTTTCTAAATCTGGCGATATTGCGGAGGTGGGCAAAGGCAGTCCTACATATTTGTTTAATGTGAGCATTAAAGGATATATCCTGGTCAAAATGATGACAAGATTCCTCACTGTGTCACTGGAGGCCAAAGTAATACCGTCCAGACTAAGTATCTGGTTAGAAAGAGTGTTTCTGAGGTTTTTTAGGGCCAAATACAATAACCTCCTTTTTGTCTGAATTTAAAAGTAAAAGATTGCAGACCATCCAGGTGTTTATGTCTTCAAGACATGCCCGTAGTTTAACTAATTGGTTTGTGTCATTTGGTTTCATAGACAAATATAGCTGGGTATCATCTGCATAGCAATGAAAATGTGTGCAGTGTTTTCTAACAATATTGCCTAAGGAAAGCATGTATAATGTAAAGAGTATCAGTCCCAGCACAGAACCCTGTGGGACTCCACGACTAATTTTTGGGTGCGAAGAAGACTCCTCATTTACACAAAGAAACTGGAATCTATCAGATAAACAAGATTCAAACCAGCGTAATGCATTTCCTTTAATATCCACAGCTTATGTAGTAAGATGTTGTGGTCGACTGTATCGAATGCTGCACTTTGGTCTAGGAGAACAAGCACAGAGACGAGTCCACTGTCCGAAACCATTAAAAGATCAACCTTCACTAGTGCTTTTTCTGTGCTATGAAGAACTCTAAATCCTGACTGGAACACTTCAAATAAATCATTCCTCTGCAAGTGCTCACACAGTTGTTCTGAAACAACTCTTTTACAAATTTCTGAAATGAAAGGAAGGTTGGAAATGAGCTGTAATTAGCTAAGATGGCTGGGTCGAGTGAGGGGTTTTTAAGTAGTAGTTTGATTACAGCCACTTTAAAAGCCTGCGACACACGGCCTATTGATAATTAATGAACTGATGATATTCAAAACTGAAGCATTTATCAATGGCAAGACCACTTGGAACAGTCCTGTAGGGATGGCGTCTAGAGTGCATGTTGATGGTTTGGAGGAACTAATTACAGGTTAGCTCAGAAAAGTCGACAGGAGAGAAGCAATCCAAACAAACATCAGCAGTTGAAGTTGCCATACCTAATGGCACATCTATGGGTAAAGTATGAAAAACAGCAGGCAGTCTGGTAGCATAACAAGTCCTCCATTTGTTTTCTCGTCCTTTTGAAGGATACTAGGTTTTTAAGTTGCACAAACTTTAATATTCTCTCTTGTCAAGTGAAGGGAAAATGTTCAAAACCGATATATATTTAAGGCATGATTTTGACCAACTTCTTAAAATAAGTTATCAACTGACTAAGATATGTACAGGTAACAAACTTTTATAAAATCTTTTGATCAAAATTTTTCCTACTAACCTCATGAATTATTTTTTTAGACTGTATACAGCATCCCTACCCTTTTGGAATTGAAGTTGTAGAAGAAGAAGAAATCACAGTAGACCACAAATGACAGAACACGCTGGGTTAATTCATAAATATTTTATGTACAAAATCTTGTTACAAGTATATTCAACATATGTCACATTAGAATAATGATAATTACATACATTTGATCAGTCTTCATATTTCACAGTACATACATGAGGAAAAGAAAAAATCACCATTCTAGTTGATTTGTGTACAATAAATACATGCTCTGGTTGTAGGCTTTTATTTATTTTTTTTTATAAACTTGCAGTTAAAGAGTGCAAGAGTTCAGGTGTCACTACAGATGTGGCTGTTGTACAAGATCTCACTTCATGCACTCATCACACTGGCAAACGTGCTTTCGTGCAGCCAGGTTTTGGAAAAGTAGAAAGTGTGACCCCAGCAACGGCGACATCTGTCCATAAACAACGAGGCTCGATGAACACTTGCGTTCCTTGGCACATTGTAAAGAGGCAAGAGTTGGGATTGAACCCACTTAAAGTTCAGTCAGTTCATTCAAACCTGCCTGTATGTTCTATCCTCCTTCAGAGTTTTTAGTGAATGCAAAATGCCACATTATATTTGGAAGTAATAATAAAATATGTGACTGTGCATGCATGGTAGGGCTGCAGCAGCCGATTTGCTCTGATCCAATTTGTACAAACTGTAAAAGTAGAGAGAAAAGTAGCCGAGGGCCATTTTTAGTCCTCCATCAAGGTTTTCGCACTATTTAAACATTAAAAAGTGTCAGTCAGCTATTCAGACCAGGTCTTCACTGTCACATTTTAGCACAACACCCAACGGCCCAGTGGTCATTCACGTTACTAAAAGTCAGAATGTTTTGCTTCTGAATAAAATCAATGCTTTTTAAAGTTATGAGTCTCTTTCAACCCTGCAAAGTATTAGAAGCTAGCTTCGTTAGCTAACCCGTCTGCTTGGTTTAAGGCAATGTAATCCATTAAAAAAAAAAACTTGCTACAAAATCCTGCCCCAGTACATAATTCCTAAGGTTTTATTTACTCACTTTACGTGCTCACTTTATGAGGTACACCTTGGTAGTACTGGGTTGGACCCCTTTTGTCTTCATAAGTGCCTTATTTCAACAACAACACACTGTGATTCTAAAGGTGGACATGGTCAGCAGTGATACTAAAGTAGGATGAGGCGTCTAAACTTGGATCAGCTGGTACTAAGGGGCCCAAAGTGTGCCAAGAATTATCCCCCACACCTTTACACCACCAGCGGCCTGAACTGTTGATACCATTCAGGATGGATTCATGCTTTCCGACCAAAATCTGACTACCAGCTGAGTGCTGCACCAAAAATTGGTTCTTATCAGACCAGGCAACAATCCAGTTGTTTATTATCCAAATTTGGTGAGCCTCTGTGAACTGCAGCTTCAGTTTCCTGTTCTTACAGGAGTGGCACCCAGTGTGGTCTTCTACTATTGTCTTGTGTATTCAGAGATAATCTCGAAGCAGCCAGGCCAGTCTCCTCGGACCTCTGGCATCAACAAGGCATTTTTCTCCCACAGGATATTTTCTCTTTTTCAGACCATTCTCTGTGAGACCCTAGAGTTAATTGTGTGGGAAAATCCCAGCAGATCAGCAGTTTGTGACATACTCAGATCAGACCCGTCTGTCTGACACCAGCAAAGTCACTTAAATCCCCTTTCTTCCCTGTTCTGATGCTCAGTTTGAACTTCGGCAGGTCGTCTTAAAATTGTTACCATGTGACTGGCTAATTTGTCTTTTGAGTTCATGAGAAGTTGAACAGGTACCCAATAAAGGGGTTGGTGAGTGTTTTTCAGTCTAAGGAAAAGGTTACTTAGACATTAGAGACACATTTCCTATTAGTTCAACTTCAGCACATAAGGATACAACACTGTATTACAAGATTTCATAAACCTGCACATCTGTGACACTCACCTACATATCCTGGCTTATTTTACCTATCTACAAATGTCACTCCTTGACTCTGAACTTGCGCTGGGGTCTTATTGCCCTCTAGTAAATTCCCAGACTAATTTTGGATCCATCTTCTTTGGTTACCTCCTTAAATGCTTGTTTACTGTAACATCTCATGATAAATAGAATATTTTTTCACTTTACTGTCTGACATTATATTTTAGATCCAGCAGTGGTACTGGTGTGATACCTGTCGAGTTTAAAGGCCTCAAAGGCGCCAACAGTTCAAGAATCTAATCTCAGAGTGACTCATGAGCAGTAAGCAGCTGATTGACTAGCAAGGACCTAAACCTCGGTTTCACTGAGGACTGACAGGAGTTCCCAGAGCTAATGCCAGTGAGACAGGGTGACAAAGTGTGAAAGAGGGAAGTGGGGTATAGAAATCAGAACAAACAGGGCAAGAAAGGGAGTGTACGAGTTGTGGTCCTGCTCCTAAACTCTGATGAAATGCAATCAGAAGTTAATGTTTAGGTCTATTGGGTTTTAAAATGTCTTGTTCATGTTTCACACAGGTAGACAGATAAAGAAAATTCACTGTATCCCTGTGGGATCTGAGTGATTTTACCTAGATTTAACTGGCTACAGATGATTAAAACATAAGTTTATTAAATAACAAAAGTTAATAGAAAGTCACTTGCTTGTCCTCGCCTGAACCATTCAACGCAGCTGACTGCCTTTCCTGAGAACTGGTTTTCAAAAATGTCTTCTTGGTTAAATGGAGTTTCTTTCTCACACCTTCACCAACAGCTTGCTCCTAGAAGTGGCTGAATGACTGTGATTCTTTAGATTCTCTGCCTTATATAATATAAAATGCCGTGGGAGGACTGCTGTTGTAAACTGGTGCTGTAAAATAGAATTCTTTTACATTTTGAGAGAGCATCTCCTTCCCAAAATGTATCCTTTTTAATGACTATGCTTATTTCTGATTGTAATTATGATATACTTCTTTTTGTGTAGGGTGTACTTCTCCATGTTGGATATCAGCAGTCAGAAGATTTAAGGGTCTGTGTTAGTTAAGGATGAAGGTGAGGGTTGCTCATAGAAAACAGACAAAGCCTTGAACAACACAAAGCCAAACTGTGGCCTCAGTCCGTGTCAGTTTCCACCATTTCAGCAATATCTGATCGTGTTCATCTGCCCTCCTCCGCGGGACGGGTTTCAGATTTCAGCTTGACAAACTCCTTAGCCACCTCGTCAGCAGGACGCTGAGACAGGATACGCATCACTGTCATACCCGTCTCATCGGTTTGAATGCGTGGCCCGAGAGGACACCAGCACACGCAGCTCTTGCGGTCGGCGACGTCACGCAGCTGAACCACAGCCAGGCCAACCACCCGGTCAGCCCGGCCAAAACAGTAATCCTTCACCGTCACCTGGAGCTCGTAGCAGTCTGGGGATTCTTTACCCAGGACACTGCAGAGCAGAGAAGGAAATAATTAATCATCTGCTGCATCTCAACACGTTTAAAAATTCATTTGCTTGTGTTGAGCTGCAGAGTTAAAACTCACAACTGGAAAGCCTCGTTGAACTTTGCCGTCCAGCTGTTGTTCTTCGATTTTGTGGTGAACTTGCGCTTCTTGTCGGCCAGGAAGGGACCCACCATCGAGACGTCAACGAAAGGCCGAAACATCCCTGATGTCTGCCACTTCATGTCATTCACTGCAATGACTGGAAGGAAGAGCAGATAAAGGGAAAGACAGATAATACACAGTGATGATGGCGATACTACTGGATGTACAGTAATACCACATGTCTGTCTGCATGTGTACAGATTTACATTGCAGAAGGAAAGGTGGCATGATAAGAAGCTCATGAAAATCAGAAGCCCAGTATATCAGATTATTAGCATATTGAATTTTGAGTTTGAGTAAATTATTATTGCAACAGACTGGTCGTTCTCAGAGTTCTATACTGAGACACAAAAAGTTAGCAAGAAGGAGAAAATGTGGAAGGAAAAGGTGAACAAGCAACCGGGGTGACTGCAGCCTTGAGAGGACTGTTAAGAGAATTGATTCAAGGACTTGGAAGAGCTTCATAAGGAGTGGACTGAGGCATCAAGAACAGCCATGCACAGACGTCTTCAGGAAACGGGCTGAAACCGTCACATTCCTAGTATCAAACCACTTGTGAACCAGAGACACCATCAGAAGCTTCTTATCTGGGCTAAGGAGAAAAAGAACTGAACTGCTACTCAGTGGCCTAAACTCCTCTTTTCAGGTGAAAGAAAAACGTAGCATTTCATTTGGAAATCAAGCTCCAGAATCCAAGGAATCTGAAGTCCAGTGTGATGTTTTTTCAGCTTGTGATGATTTGGGGTTCCATGTCATCTGCTGGTTGTCCCACTGTGCTTTACCAAATCCAAAGTCAATGCAGCCATCTACCAGGAGAATTTAGAGCACTTCCATATGCTGACAAGCTTTATGGAGATGGCAATCTCCTTTTCCAGAAGGACTTAGCACTTAGCACTTGCCTATAGTGCCAAAACTACTGCCAAATGGTTTGCTGACCATGTTATTATTGAGCTTGATTGACCAGCCAACTTGCCTGACCTGAACCTCAGGTGTAATGAATATAGAATACATCAAAGTTTACCTTTGACCTGAATTAGGAAAAAAAACAACTTTTTCCACGACATTCAAATTTTTCTAGATAAAACTACCTGCACGAAACAAGGTGACATTTTGTGCCATCATGTTTTAGAGAAGGCAGACGTCTCTGCAGCTGATAAACTGGAAACTCACACCAAAACACACTGGATGGATAAAATGCACTCCAGGCAGGAGGAAAAAGATGTCAGTTTGATTTTGGGCACAAAAATTGCCAAGCCTTGATCTGCTTAAGATTTGTTCCTCGCTATAAGATTTTAATTTTAAATTAGAATTTATGATGCGATTTGGCTCATGGGTTAGAACTTGTTGTTACACATTAAACGCGACTGAGCATTTGTGTCTCACCTCTGACGTTGACCTTGCGGTCTTTCCCGAGTAGCATGTCGATCTGCAGCACGGCCTCTCCGATCGGCTTATCTACTCCTGAACCTGCACGACACAGCCGGCACATTATTACACATTACCATGATTAAACATATCTTTAACCTTCCTCACTGTATAATTAACCTCTTATCTTGGTCTTGGTAATGCTTCAGTGACCCATATCTTTCATTTTCCTTTGGGCGAGCTTGTTAAAAATCCATTTAATTTCTATACAGCAGGGGTGTCAAGCTCATTTTGTATCGTGGGTCACACACAGACCAATCTGATGTTAAGTGAGCCACAACAGAAAGACTATTGTGTAATAACCTGTAATTATACATGATCTCCCTCTCAGCCCCCTCTGGAGGGATCAGTATGTGTGTGTTCCTCGTGCTCGGGTCCTCTTCCAGAAGTCTGGGAGTTTAAGGGCTCTGTGCAGTTTCTTAGCTGTTCCTAGGAGTGCACTCCGATGTTGTACCTGGAATCCGTTGGAGCTTGTCTTGCATTTTGAAGGTTACAGCTCCTAAGGCTCCTATTTTTGCTGGAACTACTTTGGACTTGAACTTCCACATCTGCTCCAGTTGTTCCTTCAGCCTCTGGTACTTCTCGATCTTCTCGTGCTCCTTCTATCTGATGCTGCTGATGGCTGGGATTGCCACATCTATCACAACTGTGGTCTTCTGCTCCTTGTCAACCACTACTTTGATTAGCTGGCCAGCAATGACTTCTCTGTCTAGAACCTGAAATCCCACAGCATCTTAGCCCTGTTGGGTGTCTCTCATTGAGACCTGGGAACTTTGAATCCATGTGCAACACAGACCCGATGAAACCCATTTAATGCAATTCTAACAAAATATATATAAACTAAGACTGCAAGGAAAATACACTTGAGAGTTCTACATTTATGCACTCCTCCTTTTTTCCAAAGCCATCCAGCAGGCTGCATTAGACCCTTTGGCGAACTGGTTCTGGCCCTAAGCCTATGTCTGAGATCTCTGAACCCCTACAGGAGTCCTACAAAGAAGCTCAACGGCTTCTCATGGAACACAAGAGAAAATTTCAGGGTTTAAAAGTGTCAGGGCTCCCTTCTGCCTCTCGTGCTGACATGCTGTCGTCCTTTGTTTAACCCAATTTCTTTCTCCCTCTGAGTTTTTGCTGTCTCTTTCTAAATCCTGCTTAACACCCTGCTGCTCTGTGACAAGTGTAACTCCGTGTGGAGTCACACTTTTGCCTACTGAAGAGTTTCTTAATTAAGGGGCAGAGTAGAAATAGAGCAATAACCTTTGGCAGGCAAGGAAAGTGTAATCAGCAGCTGTGGTGATTTATTTCAAATGGTCCTATTCTCTTTTAAATTTCATTCAGGTGATTAATTCAATTCAATTCAATTCAATTTTATTTATATAGCACCAATTCACAACAAAAGTCACCTTGAGACGCTTCACCCTGTAGGGTAAAGATACTACAGTGTTAAAGAGAAAACCCCAACAATCCGATGATCCCCTATGAGCAAGCACTCGGCGACCGTGGGAAGGAAAAACTCCCTTTTAACAGGAAGAAACCTCCGACAGAACCAAGCTCAGGGAGGGGCAGCCATCAACTTTTCTTAATATTTTTCTTATTTTTCAATATTAACTTTCCTGACAGTAAAAAATTATAAATATTTTGTGAAGTACCTTTCGTAAACAGGTACGAATATGCCAGAAATTTTCACAAAACGATATCATTGTGTTTATATTGAGAGAGTGAAAAGAGAAAAGGACCTGCTGTCTCTGTAGCTGAGATGAGGGACCATGATTAGACAATTCATTTACACTGGTGTATTTACAGCCCTGTGACAGAATGGTGATCTGTCCAGGGTGTACGCCGCCTCTTTGTCCTATGACAGCCGGGATAGGCTCTGCTATCCTGCCATTTTGTTTACACTGAGACAGTCCTGATATGATTACACGGAACTCATTTTTTGGAGTTTCCTCCAGATTGGACATCAAACAGATGCACCAGTGTACTCACACTAGGCAATCTGTACTGTGTCTGAGAGTATTTGACCCCCCCAAAGTCCAGTCATTTGACTGGTGTGGTGGGTGTGGTTCAGTTGGACTTGGGCATTGTGCACACGCTGGGTGATTGCTATCCGAGCCTAAGCACAGAGCTCCAATGCTGCCTCCATAAAAATAACTTTGCTAAATAACTGACTAGTAACACTTTTCAAAGTGCTTTTTGTGTGTGCATGAGATGGAGTGAGTGAGTGAGTGTCACACAAGTGTTGAGCTTCTGAGACAAACTGATGCCTAATCAGGCTCGTATCATTAGGGGCAGTGTGAGTGCAGGCCAGCAGGGGAGTGGAGAAGGGGGACAATCATCGTCAAGCACGGCACAAGGCAACCACGCCTAGTGCGAGTACACTCTTAGAGTTGGAGAGCTTTATATACAAAGGCTAGTTAGTTTGGAGCTCGACTTAATGCAGCAGACTTTCCACATGAACACGGAGTAAAACTGTGCAGGCAGAAGGGCCAGGTTTGAATTGGGTCTGTTTGCGTGTTGATCCAGCTGATGTCCTCTCCAGTTCTAGCCAGCTGGCAAACCTGCAGCTCATCTTCCAAACAACCACCCAGAAGCAGTATACACACACACACACACACACACACACAGGCCTTGTCTGGCACTCTTCATCAGATTTTCAGTTGAACTACTGTGGTAGACAGCGCTAAAGTTAAATTCTTATGTTTTACTCCTTTTCAACTGTACTATGTCATTGTTTCCTTGTGCTCTTCAGACCGTGTGTGTCAGCAGGCTTCCACTCTGCCCTGCTCAGCTGTGAACTGTGGTCTCAGCTTCTACCCAGCCTGTCAATCTCTGTCACAACTCCAGAGCCAGCGACAAGACTCCAAGCGTCTCCGCAGCTCATTCTACCTTCTTGTTTTAAAAGTTCTACTCTGACTTTCAGTTGTTGTATTTGACTCCACCACTGCTTTTTTCCCAAAACCATGACATGGACTTACCTCTATCAGGTCTAGTCTTCTCATTGGGAGTGATTCTGATGCCCATCCCATCGTGCACTGGGGGGGAAAAAGGTTTATGAAACTTTTTAGTCAATTTGAAGCACACAACAGATATCTGACAATAAAAGTCATAGATAATGTACATGCAGTGTGTGTGTGTGTAGGTGTGTATGATCACCTTGGGAATGCTGTGTGGTGACAAAGGTCTTGATGAGAGCGTCGGTACTCTGAGAGTAGAGGGAGAGGGCATAACGCAGCGAAGACAGTTCAGGGCTTTTCTCAACGAACGTCTTCTTCAGCCCATTTCCTCCTGCATGGAAATATTGCTGAAAGGAAAGAAAGCAGCAGGGTGAAGGTGAACAAAATAAAATGTCATGCAGTAATCTGACAGAATAACATGGCTTTACTATTAAATAAGGAAAAAAAATGTGCATTTTCCTTCTTAACCTTTAACAGGTAAAACTGTAGCTTTTCTTGGCTAATGAATAATATTGAAAAGCTGCCATATACACTCACTGGCAACTTCCTTAGGTACACCAGTTCAACTGCGCCTAAACACAAATGTGTAATCAGCCAATCACATGGCAGCAACTCATGTGCATATAAGCAAGCAACTATGGCCAAGAGGACCTGGTGAAGTTCAAACTGAATGTCAAAATGGGGAAGAAAGGTGATTTAAGTGACTTTGCTCATCGCATGATTGTTGGTGGCAGACGGGCTGGTCTGAGGATTTCAGAAACTGCTGATCTACTGGGATTTCCCCACATAACCATCTCTAGTATTTACAGAGTGTATTCTGAAAAAAGGAAATATCTAGTGAGCTGTAGTACTCTAGGAGAAAATCCCTTGTTGATGCAAGAGGACAGAGGAGAATGGACAGACTGCTCAAAAGACCACCCATTAAAACCAATGTTTGCAGAAAAGCGCCTCTGAACACACAACACGTTAAACACTGAAGTAGACAAGCTACAGCAGCAGAAGACCACACGGGATGCCACTCATGTCAGCTGAGAACAGGAAACTGAAGCTATGATTCATATGTGCTGAACAAAACTGGGCAAGAGAAGACTGGGAAAATGTTGCCTGGACTGATAAGTCTCAGTTTCAGCTGTGATATTCAGATGATACAGTCAGAGTTTGGCATAAACAACATGAAAGCACAGATTCATCCTGCCTTGTATCAAAAGTTTAGGTGGTGTAATTGTGTGGGGGATATTTTCTTGGCACACTTTGGGCCCCTTTGTACCAACTGAGCATCATTTAAACCCCACAGCCTACCTGAGTACTGTTGCTGACCATGTCCATCCCTTTATGACCATCACGTCGCAAAGCTCAAATCATTCTCAAACTGATTTCTTGAACATGACAATGAATTCACTGTACTCAACTGGCCTCCACAGTCACCAGAGCTCTAAGATCTCCGTACAACAGAGCGCCTTTGAGATGTGGCAGAACGGCAGATTCTTGTCATGGATAGCCAGCAAAGTTGCAGCAACTGTGTCTTGCCACCATGCAAAATGGACCAAAATCTTTGAAGAACATTTCAAGCGCCACAAACAATTTAGGCAGTACTGAAGTAAAAAAGGGGTCCAACGCAGCACCAGCAAGGTGTGCCTAATGAAGTGGCAAGTGAGTGTATTATAATGCCTGAGCCTGTGCTGTTTCTTACTTTCCACCTACCTTGATTGACTCCAGCCCTGCATCAATAATTATGCACTGTTTGGGCGTCAGGGTTTTGGCTTCACCTCCTCCCTACAGCCACAGATAGATTATACATTATAAATAATAAAAACAAAACAGACAAGAAAAAACTATAAATCCATTTGTTGGATAATGTATACAGCTACTGAACTTTTGTATCAGTGGGTAAACTGTTGTAGAAAAGTTAGTATACCAGTAGTCGGTGGTTAAATGCTGTGAGGGGGCGAGAATGCCTTTTAATTTCCTTGCATGCAGTTGTACTTACTCTGTGTACTATCATCATTATAAGTATTTCTAATGCCCCTTCAGAAACATATATGCCCTTTATTGAGAGTCTATGTTCGTTACCTTGAGGTTTGAGAGTCCTTTAGCTGCTGTGAGGAGTTGAGCTCCCTGCAGAGAAAGTGAGAGTGGGAGAGATGGATTATATTAATAGTTAATGTAATTTGCATAAAATGCATTCATTCTATATGATTACACTTTATCATTAAAGCATCATTCCTTTTAAAAAAATCATTCCAAAATCTGCCAAAGAGAAAAGCACTTGTCACTAGATGGCAATAGAGAGCTGCCGCTGTAGCTGAGGTATAGGCCCATGATGAGACACCTCATAACATTTACACTACATATATGATATGGACAAAAGTATTGGGCCTCTTATTCTTTAAATTCAGGTGTTTCATTCAGTCCCAGGTGTATAAAATCATGCAGCTAGTCATGCAGTCTGCCTTTAAAAACACTTGTGACAGAATGGGTCGTTCTAAAGAGCTCAGTAAATTCCAGTGTGATACAGTAATAGGATGCCACCGTTGCAACAAGTCAGTTTGTGAAATGTCGTCCCTCCTAGATATTTCATCATCAACTCTAAGTGGTATTGTTGCACACTGGGAGCATTTAGAAACCACTACAGCTTAGCCACCATGTGGCAGACCATGTAAAGTTATAGAGCAGGTTTGTCGCGTATTGAAGCACACAGTGCATACATGTTGCCAGTGCTCCATTGTTTCAGCGCCTGCAGAGTTCCAAACCTTCTCTGACATTAACACCAGCAAAAAACAAAACAAAACAGAAAAGAAAACTGTGCCAGGAGCTTCATGGCACGGCTGAGTGGCTGCATGCAAGATTTATATCACCAAGCATAATGCCAAGCATCGGATGGAGTGATGTAACACACTCTGGATTCTGCAGCAGTGGAAATATGTACTATGGAGTGACGAATCACATTTCTCTTTCTGGGAGTCTGATGGACAACTCTAGGCTTGGTCAATGCCAGGAGAACGTTACCTGCCTGACTGCACTGTGCCAACTGTAAAGCTAAGTGGGGGACGGATAATGCTATTGGGTTGTTTTTGTGTCATTGGTTTGGGCCCCTCAGCTCCAGTGAAGGGAAATCTTAACGCTTCAGCTTATCAACACATTTTGGACAATGCTATGTTTCTTAATTATTGGGAACAGTTTGGGGAAGGCCCTTTTCTGTTCCAGCAAGACTGTGCCCCAGTGCACAAAGCAAGCTCCATAAAGGCATGGTTGGATGAGTTTGGTGTGGAAGAACTTGACTGGCCCACACAAAGCCCTGACATCAATCCCATCAAACACATTTGGGATGAACTAGAATGGCGATTGCAAGCCAGGCCCTCTTTCCCCACATCAGTGAGAGAGAGATGGGGGTCCAGTTTGCACCCAAAATCTTGCCCTCTTAGAACAGACAGATAGACGGAAGGATGGAGGGAAGGATGAATGGATATCTAAGAGCTTGTAAAGAATTTTCTGAGATAAATTATCAATGTAAATTGTGTTCACTTTGTTTTTTCCTTTAAAATGAGATTTTTGCAAACTTAATTAGTGGTTTTAGGAGAATGAGTTTGCTGTTGGAAGACACGGCAGTGCGCGGACATAAATAAATATGACTGCACATAAATCTGGTTTAATTTGACCACCTCCAAAAAAAAATCAGTCTCAGATATATTAAGAAAAAAATGAAGCAAAGACAAAACAGAGTTTTATGTAAAGAAATCAATACAAACAGGACAAATTTGCGTAAATGGCTGTCCTTTAACAAATATGCCCTTCTTTTCTGTACTTTCATGACTCTCATCAGTAAAAACCGGACTTTTGATGACCACTCCGAAGAAAAGAATAAAAAAATATGGACTTCTCTGTTCACCTCATCACACAACAATGTTTTTGCTGTCTTGTAATTTTGGTGCTCTTTTTCTTCTTCCATCTTTCTTTGTGAATACCAGTTTTAGCAATTATGACTGCTATTTTGCAGTCTGGTGATGTTACAAGAGTATAATACTAAATCATTCTAAGATGCTGACTTAGCTTAGAGTTAGGGTTGGGGTGAAGCATGTAGTTGCGATGGTTATGGTTAGGGTTGTGCTCACCAGGCTGTCGTTGCTCTGAGGCAGGACGATGGTCTTCTCCAAGCTGCTCAGGACGATCTTCCACAGATCCTTCAAGATCCTCTTCAGCACAGTCTTATCACAGACGTCAGCAAAGATACTGAGGCTGGATTACACAAAAACACATACAAATGTGAGTTGAAAGTGTCCAGAAATGATTGCAGAGGCCAGCCTCAAAATAATCAGAAGTCAGCAGTCCATCTGTGTCTTTGCTGTTTTGGTCAGGGACATGCATCCTGTAAAAATGAGTATACGCAACATTAAACCCAAATACAAAACAAACCCACAAACACAAACATGGCCTTGATGGAAATGGATAATTTGGGCTCCTTTCAGTCAAGCTTTTCAGGCGCTTTCTTTGTCTTCCTTGTTTTCTAGTTTGTTTTATTCTTTGTGTTCAGTCTTTTATTTCCAGCTGATCTCCCAGATGTTTTGGACTGGTTCATGGACTTTGTCTCGTGCCTGCTCCTACTGGACTGTTTCCTGCACTGCCTGTGTTCTCTCATGTTTTAGCACAAATTCATCACAGAGGGCTGAGCGACTGCTGTGTGTTGCTTCAGTTTTTCAGGTTATCAATTACCCGATATTTTTACAGGCGTTTAAGGACTGTAATGAAGTAATTTGCAGCCACTACAACCAACTGACCGAAAGAAAATAGAAAATACACCAACTGCACACAGTTCCAAGTGATTGTTTCTCCTATTGCTTAGATTAAAAAAAATCTAAACTAAAACTGATTATTTTAACCATAAAATCTGATGTAGTTAACTTAATGTACACTATTAAGGTTAAATAAGTTCTGTAAGGAAGACCTGTTCCTACAATGTCAACTTCACCTTATCTGCCACCGACGGTTATGCTTACAGGAAAAAAGAGGGAAGCATTTTGGATTTCCAGGCAGTATGAAGAATGACTTTACAATTAGTTTTTATGGTGAATCCAAAATAATTTTAAGTTTTCTTTTCATGCTTTTAAAATTATATTCAGATGTTATATGCAAGACATGTCTTTATTTAAGCTCCTACTCCTACTAAAAGATGGATGCAGCCACTGTGGAGTCATCCGAAGTCGTGTTCTGAAGCCTCAAGATCAGCGTTTTCATCAGTCCTACTGTGGACTTTCATTGGCTAACAACTTGTCCAACACAAGTCATTAGCCAATGAGCATATTCTGGATAATCCTCCTTTTTGAATGACCAAAATTACAAAATGAACATCATGTTTTGTTCAGCGTGACCTTAAATGGCCAAATGAGTCCACAAACACATCAGGAAAGAGTTTTAAGAGGTTGGAGCAGAGGGCCATTTTTCCATAGGCTTCTTTGGGACCGGATGTCCTTTTGCAACCATGATTATCACCCCTGGTGACCATTAAAACAAGCGCAGGTTTATGGCCCAACTGTTTTGGCTTCACTATCAGACCCAGAAGCTATGTCCATTTTTTGATCTTGGAAAATGAGAGCATGCCCGAGGAATGGTACCAGTGCACTTGTACCAATCTTCAAGAATAAGGGTGATGTGTGGAGCTGCAGTAACTACAGAGGGATCAAGTTGATGAGCCATATTATGAAGATATGGGAAAGAGTTGTTGAAGCTAGGTTAAGAAGAGAGGTGACCATCAGCAAGCAAGTATGGCTTCATGCCAAGAAAGAGTACAACAGATGCAATGTTTGCTTTGAGAGTGTTGATGGAGAAGTATAGAGAAG
>VUQH01044445.1:0-11725 GCA_015106775.1 Etroplus canarensis | reverse complement strand
CCTGCTCCAGAGCTCTTGACCTCAGAATGGGGTGACGGTTCATCCTTCAGCAGGGCAACGGCCCGAAGCATCCAGCCAAGATAACAAAGGAGAGGCTTCAGGCCAACTCTGTGAATGTTCTTGAGAGGCCCAGCCAGAGCCCAGACTTGAATCGGATTGAACATCTCTGGAGAGATCTGAAAATGGCTGTGCGCCGACGCTGCCCGTCCAACCTGATGGAGCTTGAGAGGTTCTGCAAAGAGGAATGGGAGAAACTGCCCAAAGATAGGTTTGCCAAGCTTGTGGCATCAGATTCAAGAAGACTTGAGGCTGTAATTGCTGCCAAAGCTGCCTCAAAAAGTATTGAGCAAAGGCTGTGAATACTTATGTACATGTGATTTCTTGTTTTTCATTTTTAATAAATTTGCAAACATTTAAATAAAAACTTTTTTCACATTGTCATTATGGGGTGTTGTGTGTTGAATTTTGAGAGAAAGAATAAATGTAATCCATTTTGGAGTAAGGCTGTAACACAACAAAATGTGGGACAAAAGTGAAGCGTTGGGAATATTTTTCAGATGCACTGTAACTGTACAGATCTATTGGTCTTCAGCTGCTTTCTGCTTCACATGAGTATGTCAGGTTTCCTCTTTTTTTAACTAGACTCTATGTGAGTCATTTAAGTTTACATTTCTTAAGGAACAATAAGGATTTCTATCACAGGAATTTAAATGAAATCATTGTGGCCACTCTAAAATTTAATGAGGTTTATTAGGTTCATTTTTAAATTCGATTTGTCATTTTTGTTCCTACCCCTGAAGGAGACTCCACTCATATCTATATTAACAACCTGACGTCATTATACGCAGCAAAACAACCCGGTATTCCCTGAGCTAAGTATTCCAGGCGATGTGTTTTTCCAGCCGAAGAGAGAGACAGAGACAGAACAATGTGCGTGGGGGTTTTGCGCAAACGGGTTTGGTGATGCTCGGATCGGCGTGTGATTGGTCACCTGAGGGGATGCATGTCAGCCAGCCAAGTTGTGCAGCTTTTAAAGTGCTGCGGGCAGAGGGCAACGCGTTCAGACCACACACACACGCACGCACACACTCACACACGGCTGTCCGGGAGCTGAGAGCAGAGCCCAGTCCGCCGCCCATCTCCGAAGAAGATCACAAGTAGAGCGAGGAAGAGGAGACTGGAGATATGACTCTGTTAGCTGTGCAGCAACTTTTTCTTCTACTTTTAGTGCTTTTCTTTGCGTGCTGGAGCACCACAGGTAGGCGACACATGGACCAGTATTATATAATGCTCAAGGTGAATCGTTTGTTTTTGTCAATTAAAATGTTCAGTTTTATTAATGTTCAGCTGCAAATAAAGGGTTTTATATCTTTATGAATGTCTGTGAATTTTAGTATCAATTAAACCTTTTAATGTAACTTTTCTTTGATTTATAGTCCTGGATACAAGGCGTGGAAAATCACAGCAAATAGGCTAAATCTGGAATTAGTTACAGGAAACGAGGGCAGTCTTAGTCATGTACTCCAATTTACATCAAAATTCTCTTTGCATGATTATAAAATAAAGCACGTAAAAGTGCACTAAAACGCGCACAGACAATTTAAAATGTTTGTAGCTGGCTTTTTTCATTGTTATTAAAGCCTTTATCAATGCTTTATAGATCTATAATAAGCCATCAAGTACAGCTTCATGTGCTTTGCCTTCAAAGGTGCAGTAACTTGCTTAGTCTTTCTAATTAATAAGACTCCTCCTGTAGATACTTTGAACACCTACCCTGTATAAATGGATTTACAGGGTAATATCATGTAAATGGATTATGATCAAAGTGACTAGACAAAGGGTGCAACATCTTTTTAGGCAGGATTACTTATGGTAAAGTATGACACTGATGTGTGTGATCTATGTCTGCTGTTACTTCATGGGTCTCCCACTTTACAGCAAACCACTGTGTATGCAGGTGTAAATCTTGGGAAAATATGTAGAGGTTTACTTCAGTGTGGCTGGCAGGTGGTCCAATTGTGCATTGGAGGGCAAACCTTTTACAGATGAAGAGAAAAACAAAATTTTTTTTTGCTGATAAAGTTATTACCAGTGGAAAGATATTAATGTAAAATCTACTCTTTTACAAGTAACAGCCCTCTATTAAAATAACTACTTACAAACAAATAAATATATTTCTCTCTGAAATGTAGAATCGATAAAGTATTATGTGCTTAAAATTGGATGAAAAGCCATTCTCTGACCTCTTATGGATGTCGGGGTGTACTAAACAAATCTGCGCACACAGCACCAAGATGAAAACTTTAAATGAAATGATACTGAATCACTGGTTTTGAATTGGGCTCTTTATATGTAAAGATAGTGACACTTTTTGAGGAAAAGCTGAACAAGATGATGTAGTTTGTTAATAGCCACTCAAAAAGCCTGAGTCACCCAGTCAAATGAAGCATTGAATCAAATACATGCTGCCATTTTCTCAATAGGTTATTATTTAAAGGTTTTGACATTCTAACATAAATGACAATAAAAAAGTCCCAAATTATTATTTTGGACCAAAAATATATGATGTTATGATATAACTGTAGAATGTCACTCTAAACATAATGAATTTATTGTTTCAGTGTAATAATGATGTTATTTTTGTTGAATATTGTCCTGCTATCTAAAAAAATTATATTAATCTTGACAAGTCCTGATGTGTATTCTCCAGATGCCAGTCCTTTCAATAAGTGGGAAGACAGTGTAGCGTTACGAAAGGTAATGAGACATCCCTTCATTTCCAGTCCATGCATCCCTTCTTTTATTACATTTCCATATGTGATGTTTAAGCCAGTTCGTGTTATTAATCAGCAGCTCTTCCACAGCTTTGGTTACTTGGTTACTCTTGTGTAATCATCACTACTACCATCCAGTTTAATGAAAATTATCCAGCAGGACCAACATCTGCATACGCATTCTGGCCACACATTGAAGTGCATTCTTATGATTTGATTTTTACATCCAGACAGCGTGGACAGCTGCAATTAATTTTTTCCTCCTTGAAAAATCAGTGATTTGTGTTAGGACAGAGATGTTATGATGTATCTGTCAATAAGCATATTGCTTGTCTGCAGGTGCGAGGCATCCGAAGTGAAGATTTGAGTGGTGTGTTGTGGAGAGACAAGAATGAGGTAGGCAGACATTTTAAAGCCACTTTACAGGTTCGTGTTATTATGATTTTTTTTCAAATAGATTTCCCAGCTCTTTATCTCTATCCTTAAGCACACATTTTCATAATGTGCAAGTTTCAAAACATGAAGCCGACTGTTAAATCTCCCCATCAGCAGTCTGCTGTCTGATGGTCTGTTTAGCTTACAGAAATTGATGTGTTATTAAGAGGGGAGGTAAGGTAAGGTTTTTACTGAGTTTGATTATTAACCATTTCTAGTTACTAGAAATGGGGATTTGTGAAGAAAACTTAAGCGCAGTATATGGATATGCCACACCCTAAGCCAGGCACTAGGCCTCATAGCACCACTTCAAGGTGATTTTCCCTATATAATCACAAAAATATTACACTACAGCTTTAAAAACAAACTATGTGACTTCTTATTACAAATCCTATTAAAAAAAATCACAAGTCAACAAAACTGTACATGCCACACTTCTGATCTCTGCTGACAACCATATCAGCCTTCAACTAAAATATATATTTATATCTTTAAATATCCAACAGATTAAATAACTTCTGTTACAGCAAAAGAATACGTAGGTACAAAAAGGAGAAACATTTAAATAACAAAATTACAGTGTACATGTGTCTGTAGAAAAAGAGATGGAAGAATGAAGGTGGCAATAGGCTGAAAAACACGAGTGTGTGTGGATGTCGTAACCACTTATGTAAATCTGAACATGCCACCACTTAATAGGAGTATAATATGACATCACACTACAATAACATCTCAGAAGTGACAGCTGGAATCAGTGTGCAACCTGTTAGATTTTGTGGAAGTGTACTACTGTATGAGCAGAAATTATTGGGGGTAATATAATGAAAGTGAGTGATTTTTACACTTATATTTTTTTTCCACAGGAGCAGGTCCAAAATGTTTTCAAAAGAGTAGGTTTCCTTCCCAATCTATTTTTATGTTATTTGTATTTTCTGATATGTGCTCGGTAGGAGCTCACTGACTGTTCTGTTTTTTTTTTTTCAATAGTTCCTGTTTCATTACTCCAAAGCACGTAACTCTGTTGGAGCTGTACAACAAGAGGTGAGCAGATGAATAACCCAATCACCATTAGAGTGTGATTCATACAGTACATTGTCATTTTCTTGAGTTATTGCTTTAAATAGATGTCACTTTTAAACCACTTCTGGTCATTTTAATTGGCAACATGGGTGGAAAAGGAGAACACAGAACATCTGCTTGAAGTGTACATGCAGATTTTCAAGGTTTATTTAACCCTTTCATGTAGTGCAGTGGTTTACACATTCGCCTTACAAGCAAAAGGTCCCTGGCTCAATTCCAGGTGGGGACACAAGCCCCTCTCACTATAGTGGGTTGTGTCAGGAAGGGCATCTGTGCAAATCCTCTGCCAAATTACCAATGCGGATTAATCCACTGTGGCGACCCCTTGGGGAGAATACAGGGGAGCAGCTGAAGGTACATATCATACATGAATTTTGACACCTTCAGCCAAGATTTGTTGCCACTATAGCAACAAAACACATGCATATTAAATAAAATGGCTTTCGACCGTGCATGAAAGGGTTAATACCTGTTGAAGTGAGCGAATTTAATGACTGCAGACTCACTCTGAGAACACAAAGCAAACCTAAGCAAGATTCAGTTTCAGAGCTGGCCATTTGGGACCTATTGGCTGATTCAGCACAACTGCAATTTGCCGATACGCCACAAAAGAATGAAATTTTGAGTGAAATTCTGGCCTGTGCGGCACAGCATCATAAAGATCATCTGTCTCTTCTTCCTCCAGTCGCACTCAGTTCACCCTCTTTTGCGGCTTTCACCGAAGCTTTCCCAGAGGAGAAAGAAGAAGGTGGTACTTTTGGTGAGGAAACAGATAAATGTTTTAAAATCTTTTTTTAGGGGTTCTTTTCACATAACAGGACTATGAATGAACTACAGTCACCTGGGGATAAGCTCAGGAAGCTTAATTTAAGACTTTTAGAGAATTGGAAGGCTCTAAACTTTCTTGGCTGGTGAGCTCTTAAAATGAAGTGGTGAAAGCACATGACTATCATAAGCTGAAGTAAGTTTTGAGGACCTGCACTGATTCTTTTTCTTGCCAAGCATGATGCACATGAAAAACTCTTACAACATTCATAACTACCCTTAAAGCCTCCTCATGTATTGAATCCCCGACTTTTTTTATGTTTTCTTCCTAAAAAACGGAATTTGTACTTTATCAAGACCAAAAACAGCAGAACATATCCACCTCTCCTTTATAGTCAGTCATCCTGCAGCACAACAGACAGACACACACTTTCCACTCATTTCTCTTCTGCCTATAAAGACTTAACCTTTTCAGGTAGTGAAGAAGCAGTGAATCAGTGATTAGGAAAGTCAGCATGTATCACTTCTAATTAAATGTAATTGCATTACTACTCAGGTTCAGTTTACTGACTGATTCCTTCTCCCTCTCTCTTGCTAATTAAACAGAAGATTCGAGGTCTGCCAGAGGGGATGCTGTAAAGGGAAAAAAAATAACTAAATACAACCCAAACACCTAATAGCAGAAGAGCAGTGGCAGTTCCACCTGAGAACATCACATTGAAAATCAACTGGTGGAGTGACGCACGGCATCTGCGATGAGTCTCTCCAGACTTTTTGTTAACAGAAAAATATTTGACTGTATAGATGGAAAAACAGAAGTGTGCTGCTACACCTGCCATATGTCTTGTTGCTTCCAAATGTCAATCGGTGTCACTGGATGGGAAGTGTTACCAAACAAACTGTCACTGATCACTGTGGCAAAGAGGTGAACTCACATTTAATTGAACAGAATTAAATGTACATGTACATTTTGTGACATAATTACTGTGAAATGTAATAAAAAAGTTAAACTTGTCTTTGATGCTTTTGTAAAAGCTTTAGTTGATGTACATAACTGTTCAAATAAAAAAAAAGACTAACTGCTGTGCTGTTTATCCTAATGAAATGTACAGTAAGCTGGGTGGTTCAGCAAGGCCATAATGAAGGTTTGATTCTATTCAGCAGCTCATTGGCCTGTCCAAGTACATACTGATCCCAGCACAGGAGTGCCACCTACATGGTTAAAATAAAGAACATGATAAAGGAGATGCTGCCCCCGCTGGGTTTTAAGGTATTCTGAGTGTTTTCCATGAAGCTGGCACATGGTCTTTGTAGTATGGAGTTACAGGTGTTTGTTTTTAATAGTCCTCATCCTCTGAGTCGCTGTCCTTTCTTGTAGGAAGTACACTTCTTATCGATGACATTAGTTTGTCTTCGATTTGTTTCTTGGGGTTTTCTTCCAGGTCTGTCTTCACGGCTCCAGTTTCTGATAACCTCCACTCCAGCTCTGGGTGGGACGCACAACACAAATTACAAACAAGTCACTCACATAATATTGAAAGTACCCACAATGCAATACAGAACTAAAGCTTCCAAAATTTCCCATGAATTTAAATCAATACCTTTAAAATCTGGGTTTTAGTTACTATATAGAAATACAATAGCTTCTATCATAATAAAAAGCCCAATTTATTTTATTAAAATTGCTGCAGCTGAAAAAAGAAAAACCCACTGCATCCACTGAGAGACTGGTTAGGAGTTTTCTAGATCTCTGCTAATAACCAATTGTGCTCAAAGCCTTGCAGTTTTATGAGTTCAGCATGTCATCTCTCACCTTCAACTTTGAGGTTCATGCCCCCAAAGACCAGAGGACCGATGAACTGGGCCTTCATCTCACCCTCAAAGTAAACGAAGATGGTGGGCAGGTTGCGGTCGGGGTAGTTGGGGATACAGGTGGTGGAGATGGACTTGAGGAATTTGGTCTGAGGGAACTTCCTGGCTAATGTGCTCAGGTGCTGGTTGATGAGGGTACACAGAGGGATACTGGCGAGGGAGATAAACAGAGAAAAAACATCAAACTGACAAAACTTATAAAGTTGAAAAGTGTTCAGAGGAAAAGCTGCTAACAAAGATGGATGGGTTGACTGTTGCAGTAGCAACAATGAGTCATTATCAAGCTCCCTGATTGCCTACTGTCCCAAGTTAACCAGTGTCGAACAGGACAGACAGCAGAACTGGTGCAATATCAGCAGTACTAGATGGTTGTAACCCGTACTGCTGGCAGTGCTGGTATTGTACTGGACAGTCTTACAGAGAGAAGAGAGTGCTGAACCAAAAGGCAATTTTTAAATTAAATGCAACATGGAACTTTTCTACTGTGAGAACTCAAAACACCAACTACATGCCACATTCACCCATTCACAGAAACATTAATGCAGCAATTTATTCTATGCCTTTAAGCGTTCTAACGTTCATGCACATACTCCTATGCATAGTGTTTCTGTATTGTAGTGGTTTACATATTTGCCTTAGAAGTGAAAGGTCCCTGATTTGATTCCAGGTGGGGACATAAGCCTCTCTCACCACAGAGGGTTCTTTCACAAAACATCTGCCAAATTACTGATGTGGATCAGTCTGCTGTGGTGTGGCAGCTGAAGGTGCACATATTATGAGTATCAGAGGCAATTTTTTGTTCAGTATCTTTCCTAAGGACACTTTGACATGCGGACTGGAAGAGCCAGAGATTGATCCCCTAATTTTTTAATCAATGGACAACCCGCTCAGCCTCCTGAGCGCAATGGGGGCACAGTGGACCCACGTTTCAACTCTTGCCCATGTTCGTGAGCTCTGTGTAGAGCTCTTGTCCATGGTGGTGAGCTCAGACATACAGAGGGAGCTTTGAATAGTGCTGACAAGAGCCAGCTGAGGTTTGGGCATCTTATCAGTTGCTTTGACTGTTTTTTTCTCTGTGTACAACCAGCTGTGAGGAGACATCAGAGTACATCTAGAACTTGCCATGTTTTAATTTAATGGATTTGGATTGGTTCTTCTAATTTTCTGACAAGCAAATGAATTGGTCGGTTAGTGGAATGTACCAGAACCCTGAGATAATTTCATCTTTTTTGTTCGACCAAGAGCAAAACAGGATATTCAAGCAGCAACAAAGTACAACAGAAAAAAGGAAATAAGTAATTACTCGCATCTAAGCAGACAGAACCATGTTTTTACTTGATAGATGACGAAAAACTTATGGCCAAATTTATTTTTGGTCATTCAACTAATCTAAGAATTTACCTTTAAAAACAGCAAGAAACTGTATTATAACAATTTGCAGTTTAACTGATCAACATGGTTGGACTCACACATGCAACTATAAAGTATTCCAGACTTAGGACAGCTTTTCACATGAAGGAAAAGAAATTCTCACTAAGTCAGAGAGCAGACCTGTTTAAGATTTTGTTCACTCACATTTCAATAGTTCCAAAAATAAAACTTTCAGTTAAAAATCTTTCATTTCCAAAATGCAAAACAGCAGCCTTGAAGTGTTTATTAGATGCAAGAGAACAAAAAGCAATCCAACAGAGAACATGAAATGTAACTGAGATCAATAGTTAATAGATTCCAAAAACATGACACATGAAAAACTGAATCCAAATATTTTCTGTCCTTGGATCCTTCTAAATGGTTCCATAAATATTTTCTGTCATTTTTGTTCAAGTGCTTGATGCTGCAGGTTTACCTACCCCTGTTTGTAGAGGTGCAGCACCACCCAGATCCCCTCTCCAGCCTTGTTGACCTCCTTGATGTAGTCCTGTCCGGAGATTTCCCCAACCTCCCCAAACACGTTCTTCATCTGAGCTGCTTTCCATTCTGCAAGACGCTTCTGTCTGGAAGGAGACAGCTTACATTAGTAACCCGACAGTCTGATCTGAGGCTCTCGATCCACAATGACAGTTTCAGGGGTTCTAAAAAGAAGTTTTGTGAACATAGTTACTGGGTCAATATGAAAGGAAATAGATGATTTTTTTGTATCATCTCTCTAGCTAAATGTTTTCTTATCATTACGCAAATTTTATTGTTGAAATCAAGTTATCCTGAGAAAACTGAACAATAATTAACAGACAAATATCAGTTCCAGAGGTCCAAGAAAAGCTTCTGTTGGCCAAACTGAACTGTTATCAAGAAAGACAATTAACCACCAACCAAATGCTGCAATTATGTATTTTGTACTCTACTGGAATCATCTTAGGTAGTATGCTTGAGGTAAACCACTGTGGTGAGTTCCCCCACTGCACCCACACAATCACCACATACCTGTACATCTCAATGGCTGCTTCGTCATCCTCACCAAACTCATCTTCATTCTCCTCTAGTTCCTCCAGTGTCATGTCCTCATATGTTTTAACTGTTCAGAGAAAATATTAATAGAGGTAATACATTAGAATACTTCATGTAAGTTTAATAGGTACTTGTTAACTGTGTTCTGTGAAGTAAAAGCATGCACTTTTCAGATTAAGCTAAAAAGAAATACAGACATTTATCCTAAACTGTCTCTCTTACCAACAGACTGTTGCTGGAGGGCCAGCTCTTCCTCTTCATCCTCTTTAGGTATCTCCTTGGGAGGAAGAATGCCTTTCTTCCTCAGGATATCATTCCACTCTGTATCTTCATTTGGGTCCTGACCAGAAAACAAAGCAAATGTAGCAGCAGTGTTACTCTGAGTTGCGCTTAGCTCTGCTTTTTGTTGCATTTCTGTGTGCAGAAGAGTGTAAAAACAATCTCAAATGACCAAGGTCAGGATTTCATTTTCAAGTCTTTGTGCAAACAAATTCCATAAGATAAGAGTAAGCTATAGTCTAAGATAAGACATGTGCACATTGTGGGCCTGGATGTGTTTCGTAGTGTGTCTAAGAACCGACAGTATATTCCTGTGTTCCCATCTATTTTTTTTTTTTTAAATCATCCTATTCACATTCTGATGCAAATAAGTCTACATGTGAAAATAAAATTTAAAGTCAAGGGTCCAATGCGCAGATTACAACCCAAATGATACTGGTTGCTCAATACTATCCGCTGATATTGGCATGTCATATATATATCAGTATTGGCAGATATTTAGCTGGATATGACAAAATACACTATATGGACAAAAGTATTAGGTCATGTCTCTTAATCTTTGAATTCAGATGTTTAACTCAGTCCCATTGCCACAGGTGTATTTTCAAAAAAAATCAAGCACCTAGCCATGCAGTGTGCCTTTACAAACTTTTGTGAAAGAATAGCTTATCCTACAGAGCTCACTGAACTCCACCACTGCCGCAAGTTAAATCAAGAAATGTCCACATTCCTATATATTCCATCATCAACTTTAAGTTTTATTATTGCAAAGTGAAAGTGTTTAGAAACCACAGAAAGTCAGCCACAAAGTGGAAGACCACATAAAGTTACAGAGTGGGATTGCACAGTGCTGAGTTGCATGGTGTGTAAAAGTCAGCAACATAGATTTCCAAACCTGCTCTGACATTAACATTAGCACAAAAAATGTGCACCAGGAGCTTGATGGTATGGGTTTCCAAGACTGAGAAGTTGCAACAATGCCAAGCATCAGATGGAGTGATGTACACCACCACTGATCTCTGTAGCGGTGGAAATGTGTTCTGTGGAGTGAAGAATCATGCTTCTCCATCTGAGAGTCTGTACCAGGAGGGATAACACTATGGGGTTGTTGTTCTGAGGGTGGCCTGGGCCTCTTGGTTGCAGTGAAGGGAAATCTTAATGCTTCCACTTACCAAGACATTTTGGACATCTCCATGCTTGCAACTTTGTGGGAACAGTATGGGGAAGGCCATTTTCTGTTCCGGCATGACTGCACCCCAGTGCATAAAGTAAAGTCCATGAAGTCACGATTATATGAATTTGGTGTGGATGAACTTGACTGGCCCACAGAGAACCTTGACCTCAACCCCCTCAAATCCCACAAGACACACACCAAAATCTTGTAGAAAGCCTTCCTTCCCAGAAGAGTGGAAACTGTTATAGCTCCGAAGGCGGATCAACTCCATATTAATTATATAGTTTTAGAACGGGATGTCATAAAACCTCCTGTAGGAGTAATGTGTAGGTGACCAAATACTTTTGTCCACATAGTGTATAATTTATTCTAGCATAGAGGCTCAGGGCTGGTTTGTTAGTTTAATACACTGGCACAGTTCAGGTAAAACACGTCAATGAATATTTTAATTATTAAAGTTTTTACACTGTATAAATCGGTTTGCTACCATAAAAAACTACTGTAACTACCTAACATTTACAGTGAGGTGACACAATACTCATTCCTTAGATTTCAGTCAAGAAAAGCCACTAAGTTGATCAGCAACAGTTTAAACTCCAGTGGCAGAAAAGTGTGTGTTTATCTTCTTGTTCTTCTTCTTCTTTCGGCTGCTCCCATTAGGGGTCGCCACAGTGGATCATCTGCCTCCATCTCACCCTATCCCTTGCATCCTCTTCCCCCACACCAACCCTCTGCATGTCCTCCTTCACTACATCCATCAATCTTCTCTGTGGTCTTCCTCTTTTCCTCTTGCCTGGCAGCTCCATCTTCAACATCCTTTGTCCAATATATCCACTATCCCTCCTCTGAACATGTCCAAACCATCTCAGCCTTCCTCTCTGACTGTGTCTCCAAACTTCTC
>VUQH01044428.1:0-10537 GCA_015106775.1 Etroplus canarensis | reverse complement strand
GTTGAGATTTTCCCTGGGAGTGACCAGGATGGACAGGATTAGGAATGAGTACATCAGAGGGACAGCTCATGTTGAGAAGTTTGTAGACAAAGTCAGAGAGGCAAGGCTGAGATGGTTTGGACATGTTCAGAGGAGGGATAGTGGATATATTGGACAAAGGATGTTGAAGATGGAGCTGCCAGGCAGGAGGAGAAGAGGAAGACCACAGAGAAGATTCATGGATGTAGTGAAGGAGGACATGCAGAAGGTTGGTGTGAGGGAAGAGGATGCAAGGGATAGGATGAAATGGAGGCAGGTGATCCGCTGTGGCGACCCCTAACGGAAACAGCCGAAAGAAGAGGAAGAAGAAGAATCAGTGCTTGATATAAAAGTGTGCATTAGTTAGTTAGTTAGTGTCATTCAGATGGGTCCACTTCGGCAATATTGATGAAGTGGTAAAAGGCAGATCTTGAGACACAAATCATGAGGCCTGATGTTAACATCTGAGTCAAAGACAATGCCACAAAAACTGTACCGGCAATGGTTTATTGTGGGTACAGTTCTGGTTTGACTGATTATAAACACCTGTGCTTTGTCCTGAATAACTGACTGAGCATGTATGCATATCATAATCAGTCATAGTCTTCAGTATGTTGTTTTCCTATTTTTTCCATTGAAGTCCATTCCATTAAAAACTAAAACTTGATTATTTCTCAATCTATAGTCCTGTGAAAAACTACTGCTTCCACAGAAATTAGAGGGCAAGTAGCAGCCAGGTGTTGCTAATCACATGCACTTTATTAACTGAACATGAGCCAGTGTGCCCACCTCAGCATGACCAGCAAACTGCCAAAACCTCTGCTTTTGGCAGAGTTTTTGGCAGTTTGATAGTCTGAAGCATTCAGGTGTGTGTCAACACAATGCCACAATCTTCCCAAGAGTGGACTTTCCAGGAAATTCACCCCAAGGTCAGACTGTGCAATGCTCAAAGAAATTGCAAAAAACTCAAGAGGCATGTATTTAACTGTACAGGCCTCAGTTTGCATGGTAAGTATTATAATTTATGAATCATAAAAAATTATTGAGAGGAAACCTCTTCTCTCCAAAAAGAATATGGCGGCAAAGATTTGTGGTTTTTTTCAGACAAAAAGTTCAATCTGATTTAAAAAAAACATCTGGAACAATGCCCTTTGGACAGATGAAAAAAAAGTGGAGATGTTTGTCGATAATGTTCAGTGCCACCTTCGGAGAAAACCAAACACAGCATATTAGCACAAACACCTCATTTCAACTCTTAAGCACAGCAGTAGAGGGCTGATGATTTGGGCTCATTGCAGCCACTGGAGCTGGGCACCTTGCAGTCATTGAATCTACTATGAACTCATCTATACGCCAAAATATTCTAGAGCTGTATGAGAGGCCCACAACCAAAGCTTGGCCAAAATTCATTCATGCAAAAAGGCAATTATCCAAATCACACCAGCAAATCTACAACATAATGAAAAAAGAAGAATCAAGGTGTTGCAGTGGCTCAGTCAAAGTCCAGACTTTAACCCCACCAAACTGCTGTGGTGGGACCTAAAGTGAGTTTAACTAATGCCCACAAGCTTAGTGTTTTGCATGACTGCAGAGAGCCAGTAATATTTTCAGTGATGTTAACTCTTTTTTTCAGGGTACTTCTCGATAGAAGAGAAAATTGAAAGAACATTTCACCTCCTTAAATTCTCTAAGTCCTTTGTCCCACTGGGTTCAGGACAAGATGTAGACCCAATGTGCAGAACTCCTAGGCCAGATGTGGTGAGGTGAACAAAAGGTGAGCTTTATTAAAAAGCTGATAAAAGTCCATCGAAATATCAAAGTCTAAAACATGGGGGGGGAAAAAACAAGGCATGAAGCATCGGAAGAAGTAAAAAGTCACATGTAGTTGAGAAACACCTACAAGGCACAACAATGAACAAAGGAGAGGCGGGGTATAAATACGTATGACATTAATATATAAGGAGAAACAGGATGGAGAGGAGCACAGGTGACAACAATTAGGGTCAGGAGGCAAAACTGAACATAATGCGCAGGATATAACTGATTATCAAACTAAAACAGAATATGAGGACATAACTGAGAACATAGACACAAAACTGAACTTGAACTTGACAGAAGTCAAGAACACAAAAGGGTACATATAGGGAACTAAACAAACTAAACATAAGTCAGACTAGAACTAAGGCTGAAACATAAACAAAGAATAAAATAAACTTAAAATTTAAAAAAAAAAAATGTATACTCTTTACTGCTACACTACACTTTTTATTTTGGAAAGAATGGATAGTAACTGACACAAGTATTATCACCCCTGGGTTCTTTTGAGAGGAACTGAAACATTTTGCGCCTCAATTCTTTCCACCTTATTCATACACTTATTTCTTTTCACCAACAAACCTGTAGCTTTTTAATGAATACAAAAAAGATGTTTTCATTAAACAGGTCTCACAAGCAATAAATTTGGATCATAGGGTGCACTGTGTTAGACTTCTATCTCTGTCTATGTGACTAATTAAAACAACAAGACATACAATGAAATAACTGTGTCATTATAGATGTGCAGAGTTGGAGCTCACAACAGAAAGATCTGAAGATGTCTCACTCCTTGCTAGAGCTTTTGTCTCTGTGTTATGACAGACCTTTAATTTAGTCTAAGTGAACTCCCCAGGGCATAAACCATTTGTCTCTATTTTGAAACAAACTCATTTTGACCTTTCTATTTGGTAACCTCAGACTTTTGTTCTCTTTTCCACCTCCCCCAGTAGCTCAGTGACAGTTGTACAGATGTGGGTAGACAGCTCTTTTTGCATTGCAGTTTTTATTCCCTGAAGGTGCAGAAGAAAACACAGCTCCCAACAACACTCATGAGTATGATTTGGTGTTATTTTAAATGGTCTTGGTGACACAGTGAAGTGTTATGTGCAGAGGAAGTCACATTGCTAAATGGGAACCATTTTAAGCACCATATCTACAGATACCCAAACCAAAATGACTTTCACAGCATAAAAACTTTTTTAGAAGCATGTACATTTCTGGCCAGTTTTGCTTCTGTCAGGATTTTTACTGATAAGTGAAAGAGGCATTATGTAGTTTATTAGCTTAATGAGCCTCTTTTGGTGAAACACAGCACTGCTTACATAACTGATCGCCCCCTGAGTTATAGTTTCCTATAATGACACCAACATTAAAGTCACATTTTCTCAACAGCTATGACTAGGCAACTGCAACAAATACTGTAAGCCAATTAGAGTGAGCCCCACCAAAATGCCTGGAAATGCTTAATGAAGGGATAATATAATGTTCCTCAAAAATATCCCATAAAACAGTTTTCTCCCTCTCTGTTTCAGATTTGAACCTCTTATGACACACTCTCATTAGGTTTTCAGAAAATGTCGCCTGTGCCTTTTGGAGAGAGGATTTAGAGTTACTGGAAGTATTTTGGATAGGAAGCGTTTGTGAGCAAAATAAACATTTACTCATGGTCACTGATCGACAACCCCACCAACACCCCTGCAGATATAATTCTGTCATTGTGTGCTTTGGGCAGCAAAATCACCCCAAAATATTTTTGAATGACAAAAAGGACTTTTCATTCCATTATAGCCAAGGAGAGATAAACAAGAGGTCAACGCAGGACACTTTTTTGCCCGGCATGCATCTCAGTGGCGTGCAAATGTCACCCTACATGCTTGGGGGATTGTTTACAAGGCTCATAGTTCAAATATGAAACTGAAAGCTGTTACTGTTCCCCTCACCTCTTTTTACCTCTGTCCCCCTGCTGAGAGCAGCAGTGGTTTCAGAGAATGGTTCAGTGGCAAGTAAAAGCTCACAACTTCATGCTGCTGCTGTGTTTTAACACTAACCCAGCCTCTGCGGAATCTGACAGGCTGACACAGAAAATACAAAGCTGCACCTGAGCTGCTCTGAAAACAGACAATTATGCAATTGATTCAAACTTTTTCAGATCTGTGTAGAGAGATGCAATGGAATAGAACCAAGTCGGAAAGTATAATTTTGCGGAGATTGAATATTTATCAAGTACACACCATATCTATTTGCCTTCCTGACAAAGAACACAAGATAGATGAACACAAAAGAAATGTTTGAACTGTCAGTAATGACAAAGAAAGAGTTGAAACGTGTATAATCTGAAAATGATTCTTTTTTTCTCCAAGCAAGAAAAGAAGATATTTGCCATAGGTTTTAATTTTAATTTTACCTTATCAAACTAGTATTATTCAGATCAGAATATTTTCCTGTTTAAAGGAAAAGTCTGCAAAGCCTCTTTTGATGGTGCTGACAACTTGGGAGTAATGAAGAGACTGCTTTTCTCCGTGAAGCCCAGCAAATCAAGTAATCAGGGGTCAGTTTCTACCCTCAATCAGCAGCCCCTTCTGAGTGCCTCAAATGGACAGCAGCTGCCACCAGTTGAATTTAAATGATTTGCAGTTGAATTAATCATTCTCTAAAAGAGCAATAAAAGCAAAACGAGTGATTACAACCCTCTACTGCCTTTTTTCCAAGGTACATTTGTGAAAAGGGAAAAATAACAGAAACAAGAAACCGCAACCCCAACCCTAAAGATGCAATAATGTACTTTATTAGGCATTTGATGTCAGTGAAATAATTCCATATATTAAATCAGTGGCCACTTTCTTAGGTATATATGATCAACTACTTGTTAAAGCAAATATCTAATCAGCCAATCACATGGCAGCAAATCATTTAAGCAAACAGACATAACAAAGAAGACCTGCTGAAGCTCAAACCAAGTATCAGAATGGGGGTGAAAGATGTAACTTTGAATGTGCCGTGGTTGTTGGTGTCAGACAGGCTATCAGAGTAGTTCAGAAACTTTTGATCACAACCTGCACAACCATTTCTAGGGATAACAGAGAATGGTTCAAAAAAGAGCAAATATCCAATGAGCAATAGTTCTCTGGGTGAAAATGCCTTAGGTCAGAGCAGAATGGCCAAACTGCTTCACAGTAACTGGAAAACAACATCCATCCATCAATTTTCTTCCGCTTATCCGGTTTAGGGTCACAGGCGGAACTGGAGCCTATCCCAGCTGTCATAGGACGAAAGGCAGGGTACACCCTGGACAGGTCACTAGTCCGTCACAGAGTCAACACAGAGAGACGAATAACCATTCATGCTTATATTCACACCTATGGTCAATTCAGAATCACCAATTAATCTAACCACTTTTAATGTCTTTGGACTGCGGGAGGAAGCCAGAGCACTTGAAGAGAACCCACCCAAGCATGGGGAGAACATGCAAACTCCACACATAAGGGCCTAAGCTGGCAGGCTGCTGGAAAGCAACGTTAACTCAAAAAAACAAACAAAAAAACCCCACTTGTTACAACCAAGGTATGTAGAAGAGCATCCCTGAACACATCATACCACATCAAACCTTAATGTGATATGATGTGTTCAGGGCTATAGCAGAAGACCACACTGGATGCCACACCTATCAGCTAAGAAAAAGAAATTGAGGCTAAAATTCACACATGCTCTTCAAAGTTGGACCATAAAAGACTGAAAAAACATTATCTGGAGTGATGAGTCTCAACGTCTGCAGTGACATTTGGATGGTAGGGTCAGAATTTGGAATAAACAACATGAAAGCATGGGTCCATCCCGCCCTGTAACAGTGTTTCCTGCCAATTGTGGTGGTTTAATTGTGTGAAGATATTTTCTTTGGTCACCTTAGTACCAGTTATGCATCGTTTAATTTAACAGTCAACCTGAGTATTTTTTCTCTTTATGACCACAGTGTTTCCATCTTCTGATGGCTGCTTCCTGCAGGATGGCACACAATGTCGCAAAGCTTAAATTATCTCAAACTGGTTTCTTGAACATGACAATGAGTTCACTGTATTCACTTGGCCTCTACAGTCAAGAGATCTCAGTCCACCAGAGCACCTTTGGGCTGTACTGGAATGGGAAATTTGCCTCATGGGTGTGCAGCTTTAATGCCAATATGGACCAGAATCTCCGAGGAAGTTTTACAGCACCTTTTTGATTCTTTCCCACAAAGAATTAAGGCAGTTTTCAAGGCAAAAGGGAGTCGACCCCAGTACAAGCAAGTGTATCTAATGAAGTGGCTAGTGAGTGTACATAAATTCAATTTATTAAGCTGTGAAGGAAAACATCCATCACCAAAACTTAGAAACATAAGCATTCAGCTGGAATCCTGAATGTAAATGCTTAATTCTAGTATTTTTCCCCCACAGTTTTCACCAACTAACTTACAGTTTGTTTAACTTTTTCCCTGTTGGTTTTTCACTATAAGCACTCAGTATTTGTAAGTGCAGCTTTAATATACCTGGATAAAAAGCATAGTCTGTATCTAAAATATGCACTCAACCACAGTGTTACCCACCAGCCTCAATCTGAATATTCTGGTTGTTGCCTTCATGGTTTTTTTTAACATTCAGATTCATCCCTCCCTTGTCATGTCTCAGAAAATTAGAGACACTGTACCTATATATGGTAGCAACTTGTTATGCTTGCCCTAAAGTGTACCCTGCTTTATCCATCTTTTTGTCTCTAATTGGGACCTTAACGTACTAAATAAGTGCTATGATGTATTCGATAAGTCATGAAACAAGCCTGTGAGATTATGAATGACCTTCGCATTTACTGAATTCATAGATCAAGATAGCCCCTGAGTGGCAGCTGACCACTGCCATGGGCTTTACATTTCCAACAAAGAAGTGCTATTCATCCTTTATTTAAAGTCTGTGGTTAAAAGCTTGAACTGAAACTTTGCAAATCTGACAAAGCACCATTTCAGTAAAGCAAGTTGTTGACTGCAGTTCTGCAGTTTTTAGGACTAACTAATAGCTCAAATTTTTTCAGCAAATCAAATGTGGCAAAAACAGCTCCTTCAGTCCTCCCTACTCTAAATGGCAGACCACATTGGGCTAGAATGAAATATTTCTAAATCACAATCAACAAGACTTTTTTTTTTTCTAATGAAAACAGAAAAATTTGGTGAATTATCCCATTAAATCAAGAGGGCTATGACGACAGCCCTCTCTGAGAGCCTCTTGCTTGGAACACGGCGCATAGTTTTATATAGATGCATAATAGCGGATTATTCTCAACAAGAGAGTAGGCTAGAGTAGGCAAAAAGAAGGCTCATGAGAATGACTGCCATTTACCCGAGGTTAGTTAACGGAACAACATTCTGGTTAGTCAACAGAGTAGAAAAATCCAAGCACCCCTCATACAGCTGAGTTTCTTTATCACAAAAACCCAGGAGCTTGTGAAAGAAATGTAGCACAGTATTAGCATACAACAGAGAATGAGTTACTACAAAGTATAAAGAATAAAAGAGTGGAAGTAAGAGGCTGAGAACCAGTCATTTACAGTCTGACATGAAAAATATAAGATGTCCCCTTTCAATTGCTGCAATATCACTTCAACCAAAAATAAAAGACTTAAACAAATGAAACATCTGCTCTTGTGCATACACTTTGCAATACTAATAATATCAATGTTAAAAATGATAGGGTCATTATAAACCGAATCACATTACACTCTGACTTTGTGCAGGGCATTTATCCCTCTGCGCCATACAGTTTGGCTGAACACGTCATTCAGTCAAACTTGATTCATAGTTTCAATTAACTGCTACTTTTAGACTCCCAAAGATCATGTTATTTCACCTTTGTGAAGAGTAAACAGCCTATTCAAAATTTGCCTCAAAATGACATATTATATAAGTTCATTTACATGTAAATTGAAACAGTAATGCCCGATAAGAGTGAAACACGCTGAATAAAATAGTAAAAATGTATAGTGATGTAAGGAAGACAAGGCTAAGAAGAAGAAAGACAGAGCCAACCACATTAAAGTTTTGCTAATATGCCACATAATGACTAAAATCTGTTCCCTTGGAAAGCCAAAAAACATTGTCAATATACAGCTGTGATGGAGTTATAGTCCTATGGAAAACATGCCAATTTGTCACATAGTTTTTGCCTGTCTCTCGTTAAAATGTTTTAGTTTTACAGGCTGCAACCACACTGTTTTGGTTTACTCTCACTGCTCACAGCAGTGTCATTTTAGGCCACAGCAGGCAGCCGCTTTCAGCAAAAAGGCTCTGATAAGCCCACTGTTCACTACCTGCTCAACAGCAAATGGCATGACAGACAAAGTTAACAATTAGCTGGTGAACACACTGCAATGTTTATCAGCTTTAGAAACACATTTTATTCTTATGAATTAGTAAGAACCAAAACAGAGCACAGAGAGACCAATTTTGACCTATAAGCAGGTAAACAAAAACACAATTCTAAATGAATAATTATGTTTGAAGTCTAAATAAGCAACTGTTTAACATTTTACCTCATCAATTAAAGCTGATGGTATGCTATGTTGTGTTTACAGCTTTTTTTGTGATGACCTCCTCATAATTTCCTTCCTTTTCTGAAATTATTTGCAGATATTTGTCACCTTGAAGGCTGACAGAGAGGTGAAGAGATGTAACCTCGTCTTCTGTAGGAAATCAAATTAGTGGCATTCTAAGGCGCATTGTACTGTAAAGGCTTCAGTGTCCTGAACTTCTTGCTGAATGCTGAATATGTGGTAATATGAGGTGGGAAATTGTAAGCTGCAGAAATTCCATGAATAAATCCAATAAGTCCTCTTGCCAACATGCTTTTTCTTGTACTTCAGTGAGTTGTTGGTATATCTTGCCCAAGAGTCATTGAGAGAAACCCCTTTTACACTTATTTCATTCTGTGAATTACTTGGCTCTTATTCAGGTTTGTAAATTGTGCTTGCTCATAGAGAATCGCACAGTTTATATTGAAAGATCTTTGAGATGACTGTTGTTATGAATTGCTACTTTAATAATAATCTTGCATTGAACTGAATTTGGGTCAAGCTCAACTGCTACATTTTTCAAGGATTTTGTATTTTCTGTGCAACCCAATTCTTTTTAAATTGTCTGAAGTGACCAGCCAGGAAATAAATTTTTAGTCCGTCCATGTGTACAGTGAACATTTGTTATTAATATCAGGAACTCAGTTGCTTCTTTCTTTAGGTACTAAATACAGAAAATACAGTGATCTGTGGTTTAATAACTTACATAAAACTACAAAACTCTCAGAGCCCCAAATTCTTCTTTATTTTCTATGCACAAAGGCTCCTACACCAATTAATAAATCATAAGGTCCAGTGTTCATGGAGACAAACATGATGTGTAGCTTGTTCATTGCTATGATATCAGCTGTTGGTCCTGTGTTTTCTTGCTGTTCAGCATGGCCTCATATTTAGACCAATAGTGTCAAATGAGTATTTTAAATTAAATTTTCAGGTTTTTTAATATTTAACTTCATTTATTACACTATAAACAACGCTGATGGTCCCATTAATAATGCAATGTCACTTGGTAATAACTACAGAATACATCATAATATGAAAAAAAAATGTTTTTGTTTGTTTTGATTAAACTGGGAACTTTGCATCATGGTACTGAAACATTCTGCAATATTTGATGGATGGGAAGAACAGTTACCACATTTCTAATTCCAACAACACAACTACTCAAAATAGAAAACATTATTGTGGACCAAAAAAGAAAAAAAAACAAGAGTTTAAACACATAATAAAGGCCTAAAGCAATATAGTTAAATATGTACCTTCAGCTGCTCCCTTGTATTTTCCTGAAGGGGTCATCACAGCAGATTGATTCTTACTGGTCATTTGGCAGAGGTTTTAAGCCAGATGCCCTTCCTGACACAACCTTGGTGAGGGGGGCTTGTGTCCCCTCCTGGAATTGAACCAGGGACTTATAACTTGTAAGGGAAATGTGTAAACCACTAAACTACAGGGACACTCCCTATAGCAATACAGGTGCTGCAGCCAAATCAGTGGTATGAGTGTCTGTAACAAGAAACGTGCAGTACAGCAGTATCATATTAAAAGTGTTGTATGAACATGTGTACTTTAAGCACTTTTGTCAGTAAGCCTGGAAAAGACCAACTATATTATTCAAGTCTAGCCTATTTGAATAAGAATAAGAATAAGAATAAGAAAAACCTTTATTTGTCCCACAATGGGGAAATTGCATTGTTGCAACAGCAAAGTGTGAGTGCAAAGTAAATATATATGGACAGTAAATGGACAGTATGAACAATAGGTATTTGTTAAAAATAAATATATAAATAAATAAATACTGGGTAAAGTAACTATTAAGTGACTATTGAGTATATAAACCTGATTTATAACAGATGGGTGGAAGGTACAGTGTTAGTGATGATCATTAAAGAGTCTGACAGCAGCAGGAAGGAAAGACCTGCAGAATCTCTCCTTCACACAGCGAGGGTGGATCAGTCTGTCACTGAAGCTGCTCTCCAGGGCAGAAAGGGCATCCTGCAGGGGGTGAGAATCATGGTCCAGCATAGATGATAGTTTAGCTAGGACCCTTCTGTCCCCCACCTCTCTCACTGAGTCCAGAGGACAACCCAGGACAGAGCTGGACTTCCTGATGACTTTA
>VUQH01044424.1:6053-21283 GCA_015106775.1 Etroplus canarensis | reverse complement strand
CAAGATTCCTCACAGTGTCACTGGAGGCCAAAGTAATGCCGTCCAAAGTATCTGGTTAGAAAGACTGTTTCTGATGTTTTTAGGGCCAAATACAATAACCTCGGTTTTGTCTGAAAGATTACAGGCCATCCAGGTCTTTATGTCTTCAAGACATGCCTGTAGTTTAACTCACTGATTTGAGTCATCTGGCTTCATGGATAAATATAGCTGGATATCATCTGCATAGGAATGAAAATGTATGCCGTGTTTTCTAATAATATTGCCTAAGGGAAGCATGTATAACATAAAGAGTATTAGTCCCAGCACAGAACCCTGTGGGACTCCATAACTAACTTTTGTGTGTGAGGAAGACTCCTCGCTTACATACACAAATTGGAATCTGTCAGATAAATACGATTCAAACCAGCGTGATGCATTCCCTTTAATGCCAACAAAGTATTCTAGCGTCTGTAGTAAGATGTTGTGGTCGACTGTATCGAATGCTGCACTGAGGTCTAGGAGAACAAACACAGAGACGAGTCCACTGTCAGAAGATGACAGATGATGCTGTGGACCCTTGAGCACACAGGTACACATGACCACTCTCACAGAAGGAAAGTTTCATTTGCTCTTTTCTGTCTTTCAGTTCAGGAACAGCAGTGTAACAAAGCCCAGGGAGCTGTGTCAGTGGTAGTGTGGGAGGGGTTTCAAAAACACTGAGACAGTGAAATGTGTTTGGAGGCCCGGTTGGAGACATGTTTGATTGTGGATGGGTAGATGAGAATTCCTTGCACCGCAGCAAAAGCTGAGATATAACCTGATGACACAGAACCCTGTGTCACAGATAGAGCGGTGCTGCATGAACGCCCCTTCCATGATCACACACATTTCTTGTAGCGGACTGCCCAGGCGTGCACAAGGTGGACAGAGGCCAGGTTTGGACTTTTCTCTTCAATTCTACTTTTTATTCTTCACTCAGCTACTTTTCTCAGCTTTAGGAGAATAACTCAGAGCCTCACACATAAAGTTAACACTTTATTGTGTTAACACAACAAACACGCAAAACACATGAAGGTCTTGGGGGAGATTTAATGAAGCAGTGTGATGCAGTCTTTGATTGTGGTCACTCAGAACTAACTCCAACATGTTTGCTTTCATATCCAATGGCATAAAAACTACATCATTTAACCGTTTAATCTCTGCCTGACCCAGGAGCAGTTTAACTCAACAGACTCGACCAGCTTCGAGGAGGGATTGAGAGGCGACTTTTCAACAGAGGAGGGACAGCAAGACATTTTGCTGCTGTCTTTGAGATTTCCAACCATCTTTTGATGTGGAATACTCTCATTCCCCCACTCATCCCACCCGTACCACAACCTCTCACTTTCCCCTCATGCAGACACTGACCAGGCAAGCATCGCCATCCGTTCATTAACATGCCGGTTACACCATGAGAGCATGGGTCTGAATCATTCTGCGTAGCGGGGCCCTACCTCTCCATTATCATCATTAAGATGCACAAGAGACAGTCAGATGCCTCCAGTGATCACTTTCCATTACAAAGCGCTCTTCTGGGGAGCTGGTCTGAACCTGTCAGCGTGTAATCAGCAGGACAATGAAGTGGCGAGGGCTGACATGCCGCTACAGTCAGAGGCTTTCAAGGTTCAGTGTGAGGAGAGTGCTCCTGATAGAGCATTAAAGAGAGAAGACCAAACATTACACAAAAGGAACTTCCAATGATTCAAACATGACTCTGACTATAGCAGGTTAGCTTTACGATCTAAAACAGTGAGTTATAGGCCAGGCAACACACTCTTCTTATATAGCACTTTTTACTACAAGCTCCATTCACACATTCACACTGTGATGGAAGCATCAGGATTCAGTGTTTTTCCCCAGGACACTTTGGCATGTGGACTGTAGAAGCCAGGGATTGAACTGCCAACCTTCCTGCTGGATGATGACTCGCTCTACCTCCTGAGCCACAGCCACCCTGTGAAGCTATTTAATTGTAAACCTAACATCCTGATCCCAAAACTGAAAAGCAAACATCTACACACAGAACTTCTGAGCAGCTGGCTCCATCCTCCCTCTACTCTGTGTGTGTGTGTGTGTGTGTGTGTGTGCATAAATGTGCATTCAAACCTGTGACTATGGAGGATGAGCCCATCTGTGGGCAGCAAAGGCTTCCATATCAATAACCACTTCACAGACTCCAGCATCTCATCAGCATACGAGTGCGCAAGAGCAGACTGTGACAGAGCTACAGTCCCCTGCAGAGGTTAAAGGTCACTGTGTGGACACAATTTAATCCTCTGGTTTGATTTTAGCGTCACCTTCACACCTCGGGTCCCACCTCTGCTGAGACTCCAGCAGTACAGAAAACACTTTCCCTGAGGTCACCAGCCACATAACCTGGTCTGATCACAAACAGTTGAACCTTAGGCCGACGTTTAACGAACAGTTTAGCTCCTTACGGCGGGCTGGCACTGAGGTTAGACAGCAAATCAAAGGTGGGTGAGATATATCTGACCTCTGCGGGGGACGCTGCCTCCCTCTTGGTTCGGCCTTGAGAAATCCACTGCGCCGTCGCTGTCCTTCCCTGGTGCAGTCCTGGGAGACACAAAGGAACATTAATATGATGTGACACAGCCTGGGTCATCGTACTGCAGAGCGCAGTCCCACTCAGCCACTGAGAAAAGAGGCAATCACAGTGCACAGCCACCTTTGCTCTTATGAAAGGTATTACTCATTGTCAGGTTAAAAAGGCTGTTAAACGTGACATCACACAGCGATACAATCTAAAGTCCATAGCGGGGTTTACTGCCTGAGGTCAGGCAGAACACCACAAAAACCACTTTCATTATATTACACTATATGGCAGTGGGATCAAGCATAACACAGCATAGCAAACACAGCCCCACAGCCGTCACCTGGATCAGACACTGGTGACGTGATGAGAAGCAGGGGGGTGACACTGCTGTGGACACACACAGCTCCACACAGAGGAACATTTGTTCTTGTTGCACTTCTTTTAAGTCCACTTCAAGAAACGTAATGTCCAAAACTGGCAGACCCACGCTGAGGGAGTGACCCTCAGTGTGGACGCCCGTGAGCTCCTCAGACCCCAGTGGACCCGAGTCCACTCAGACAGTGACACGCATCACATAGCCTGGAGGCCATTAAGGTCCGTGACAAACAGAGAATGTGCTTCTGTAGTCTCTTTGATAGGTTTGTCAGGTTTGAGGCCACGGTTTCATCACCTGTCTGCCTAACAATGCATCCATTAGAAGGTCTCTGTGACCATCAGGTCCCAGTATTCCCAGTATTCCCAGTATAAAAGTGAACTCTATTTACTCCCTCAGATGCGCAGCTCTGATCATGAGCTCCATGCGTGGCAGAGGTTCCTGCTTTTCTTTTTTAAATAACGCCTCTCTTCTGAAACCCGTCAGATGTTTTCAGATGGCTGCAAAAAGACGCAGCTGCTCAGCTCCAGAGCACTACAGGATAGAAATCAGAGTTAAGAGGCTCAAGGATAGAGTTAAGTGTATCTTAAAGGTTAAAACATTTCACTTTAAAGGTCTGTGTAAAGTGGATGTATTGCCAGGTGAGGTGGAAGGTGCTCCGAGTGAGGTTTTGTTGGCCGTAATGCTGTTTTGTTCTTTGAACAATCTGCCTTGAGTTTCATGTAACATCTCCACAAATGTGCACCAGCCCATCATCAAATGAACAAAAACAGGAGCCGGATACCTCTGAGTGCTGGACAGACTGCTAAATGAGAGCTTTATGTGACGGAGCATCTGCACAGACACTCGTTCATCCATCTCTGTAAATCTTTTGTTCCAGCTGGACTCTCTGACAGTGGTGTCAGAGAGGAGGACGCTGTCCAAGTTAGGGACAATATTGGACAGTCCTTCACAGCCTCTCCATGACGTGCTGGACAGACACAGCAGCACGTTCAGCAGCAGACTCATTCCACCACGATGCTCCACAGGAAATCCTGTAACTCCTCCCTGTGACTCCTGGACTGTTTCTTATTGTATACAGTGTTTAACTTAGAGTTATTTATGCTACATATGTCAATTCATTATTTATATTATACTTCTTACCTGTCAAGTTCATGTTTATTTATAACTGAGCATCTGCAACAAAACACAATTCCCCCTGGGATTTATAAAGTAGTCTGATTCGCTGCCCAGTTTGACCTTCACCGTGTCTACGTGCCAAATGCATTGAGCTGCTGCTGTGTGATTGGCTGATGAGATATTTATGTAAACAAACAGCTGAACTGGTCTACTAATGACTTGGTGTGTGTGTGGTTCAAATGTTGCGTGCATGAACGCACCTCCATCTTCAGTGCACCGGTGGCGCTAGAGATGTAGAGGTGTAAATGGACTGTGCTTATTCAGCACTTTTCTACTCTTAGCACTCAAAGCGCACACACACACACACACACACACACGTTCACACACCCATTCACACTCTGATGGAGGCACTGGGAGCAATTAGGGGTTCAATGTCTTGCCAAGGACACTTGGGCATGTAGACTGGAGAAGCCAGGTATCAAACCTCCAACCTTCCAGTTGGAAGACGACCTGCTGTGCCCTCTGAGCCACAGCCCCCTGTACAAACACAACTTTACAATAATCATCAGGAGTCAAGTCAAACCACATCAAGAAAGAAGCACAAACTGGAACTAAAGGTATGAACAGTGCCGGAGCAGCCTCACAGTTTGGCCCTCACCAAAACACACCACGACCACGGTGGAGCTGCGCACGCATGTGATACACTGTCCTGTATATGTTGGGCTGCGGCATTAGAAATGCTATTTCTCTGTTTCTGATGAGTCTGTGGGAAGACGAGGCCACAGAGTCAGCTCCATCTTCATCAAGCTCATTAAAACACGAGATAAATGGTGGCGCAGTCACTGGAAAACTATTTTTCTCTGCTTCTGTTTCAACATTTATCTTTTTGGGTTGATCTGAGTTGATGCAACAATGTGGCTGTGTGGAATAATGGCTTCCATTTCCACCGAGCAAGGATCTCCACATGATGACTAGATTAGCTCGGATGAATCATGAGCTCCCTTCAAAGTGACAAAAACACTTCTCTAGCTGTTGAATTTGAAAGAGAGCGATTCATCCACGCCGGCCAAGGCTGGATACACACTGTATCAAAGATAGCGCTGTTGTATTTTAGCAGAAAGAGGCGGTCGAGTTTACACAAGTTTCATTTAACTCTGAGGAACATTCAGCTGATATCATCTGAAGCTCGAGTCTAACGGACTCATGAAGACCTCAGTCTGAACTTTATGTGAATCACACAGCTGGAAAACCATAAAGATGAAAAGTGAAAACATGTGGTACACATGCTCCCTCTGTTGAGATGTTCATAACTATAATCCGTTCTCTTCATCTCAACAGAGGGAGCATGTGTACCACATGTTTTCACTACTCCTTCCTAGAACACTATCCTACTATCTCCAACGTTCCAGCTGGCACAAAGCAATCGGCTCAGCAGCTAATGATGAGGGCACACTGGGGATATTGTTATTGCTTAAACAGAGGATTCTAGACAAAGTCACATGAGTACTGACAGACTTTTACACACTAACCTCCAAACAACGTTTGAGTGTGTTCATAGAGAACTGTCCTACCTTGGCTGGTTCACACAGATTTCAGGCCTAAAGTAAGGTTCTGTTAAACTCTGCAGTGACTGTCCACCCCTCAAACATCTGTGGACGCTGTTTTTATGACATAGCTCTGTATAGAAAGGACGCGTCCTCCAGCAGTCCTTATTCACAGGACTGCTGAAGGACACATCCAGTACCCTGACCACTGGAAGTAGCCCGACACCAGGTCACTGGTCATTGTGTCACACACACACTAATTAACTCACCACTGACTACTTCATAAACAGGCTCACTCGTTAGGGTGTGGAGGCAGTGTTGGTGGTGGTCCAGCTTCCTCCAATCAAGTATAGGGGCGACTCAGAGTTTTCAAGCTCTGCTCTGAACATCTAAACCGATGATAACTGTTAAAGTGACAAAGTCAGTAGCTATTCTCCACAGATCAACATAACTTGGTGACCTGCCCGGCTGTGCCCACCTGAGCTGCCCGGGGGTCTCTGACCCTGTTGCTTCTGGTTTTTTGGTTTTGCTTTGTTCGACGAAACCTGCAGCATGATCCTCGCTGCAGGGATCCCTCAGTCAGAGCTCAGCACATGGTGCCAGACATGTTTGTCACCTCACTGTGTCACCTGCTTAGTGAGTTCTTTGACCACTGATGATCTCAGCTGTGCGTTGCACAAAGGAGCAGATACCAGTCCTGCTGATGGGTTAAGGACCTTCTACAGTCCTGCCCAGCTCTCCTAGAGTAACTGTCTGTCCCCTGGAATCTCCTCCATGCTCATGAGACTGTGCTGGAAGACACAGCAGATCTTCTGGCAATGTCACATATTGATGTGCCATCCTGGAGGAGTTGGACTACCTGTCCAACCTCCATAGGGTCCAGGTATGGCCTCATGGTACCAGCAGTGACACTGACCCTAGCCAAATGAAAAACTAGTAAACAAACAGTCAGAAAAGATGAGGAGGAAACATGTCAGTGTCCTCCACCTGTAAAACCATTCCTGGTTTGGGGGTGGTCTCATTGTTGCCCCTCTAGGTCACCTGTTGTTGATTTCATGAAGACCAAAGCAGCTGAAACTGATTAACAACCCCTCTGATACTTACTGACCACATCAATATCACACAGGTTTAACTGACCTGATGCTACACTCTGATTAAAAAGGGTTCCTTTAGTTTTTTTTAGGAGTGTATACACACTGTCCCCCCGGCTTCCTTCTCCTTTCATTTGTTTCCGGAGTGAACAAGTGAAACACACTCACGCACCACTTCCTCTAATGTGCTACTCAGCACACACAGTCCCATTTTAATGTCCTCCGTTCTAATGTTTATACGTTTTGTCTTGTTTCTGTATAGGTTGTGTGTCCCCGAGCTGTCCTAATGTTTATTGTTCTGCTGTCTTTTATTTTTGGAAGCCTTGTCCATCTTCTATATATGACAGTAGAAAGTTAGTTCGTGTAATCACTTAGCCACAGTGAATGCCTGCAAGTGTTCCTGATGCAGAAACATTTCCCAGCCGACAAGCATCACTGCCTGCCTGACGTTTTCACAGCTGCTCAGACTGCAGCTTTTTCCTCTCTGTAAGTCTGATGCTTCATTTATCTGACTGATTCAGATTTCTGTGGCAGCCTGCTTCCAAACAGGTTATTTGAAAGAGACAGTACTGTGCAACACTGTCTGTAGCTTCAGGGTATAACCAAACAGTGAACAACAATGAAAGTTTCAGCAAGTCAAAACTAAACTCAGCCAGAAACAAACCTCAGTTAACGTTTCCTGACAGACACAACCGTCCATCCAACTATGACTGTAGCTGCTAAAGGTCGACAATACTGCGCACTTCTGTTATGCATGTATTTCTAAAATCCAAATGTGATTTAGTTTGTGCTCCATATGTGTAACCTTACTGCTTTCTTGTCTTCAGGTTTGTTCTAGAATGTAGAAAAATGAGACGGTGTCCAAACCTTTGACTAAACATCAAAAAGTTTTCAGATACTGCATCAGAATGTTGTGTGTTTCTTTGTAGGTTTGTATAGATTCAAACACATTTTTACACATTTCATTTTACATTCATACTTTTATTTACCTGGAACTGAACAAAATGTTTACGTTGTGTTTCCTGGAAAACCTGACAGCTTTAGAATTTTAAATTTAGATTTGAGATGTTATTTTAGTTGAAGTTGACCAACAACTTTAACGTTCTCCTGTAAAACCTGAAAGCTGCTGACTGCTCAGAATTCAGATTTTACTTTAGTATATATATACCTATTTAATTTATTTAAATACAGCTGTATAATGTTCTATAGTACCTGTATATTTATATCTTCACATTTCACTGAGGAAAAAGGATTTGAAGCTTTACAGAAATGATTTGATTTATATCAATATTTATATCGATATCGACTGATATAAAAAAATACTACTGTGATATGATTTTTTTCCCGCATCGCCCAGACTACCTTGTTATTCTTCATTATTGTGTCCTGTCCCTTTAAGACCTTACCAAATGCTGCTCATACCGGCGGACTGGAATGTCCCTGAGAGTTGGATCTGAGAACAAACTGAGGATGTCTGCCCGCTCAGCCATTCACCCTTTCAGCTGGCATCTAACTGGGCTAAGAGCTCACTGAGCACTCCAACGCACTGCTTTAACAATCGAGCCCAGCAAGTTCTTGTCACATATGCTCCTAAAAGGCACTGCATGCTCACAGGGCCCTCGGGGGCACTCATCAGTCACTCTGTTTGCACAGTATTCCATTAGGGTCTGTCATTGTCAAAGTGGGCTTTGTGCACTTTGCTAAGTGACACCTCCACAAAGACTCAGCATGTAGAAAAGGGGAATTTGCTGAGGTTTATGCTCCTTATGAAAAAACATCCTGAGGTAAATTCAGCTTTTTAAATCCAATGGTGATAGCCTTCAAGTGGGAGAAGATCAAATGCTTTACTCCCCACCCCCACCAACACCACCACCACCCTCCCAAGCTAAGGTCACCATTAATTTCTGATAACACTGAAAGGAATCCATAAAATGTCAGCAGCACTTGGCCTGAAATGTACAGACAGGGAGGGGGAAACATTTCAGTGACATTTGAGGATTTCACAAACGAGGAAGACAAAAATAATAACTTCAGCAGAGTGGAAAGGAAAGAAATGCATCTCTTTTCTCCCCTCTCTGCCGTGGTTGGCACATCCATGGTGTAGACTGCCGGGCTCACTTATACTCCCCACGTCAGGGGGCTAACACGCTGACCTACAGCTGTCAGGGTACATGTCCTCAGCCCACTGTGTGGACTTCAGGGTAGAGTCACTGTGGTCATGCAGGCAGGAAGAAGGTTGGAGCCACGTTTAAAAGACGACTCATGCAACACTTGCTACTGTCACTGCTCACAACACACTCTTTCCACCGAAGTCAACTTAGTCACTGAGATTAGCCAGAAGCCGGCCGACTGTTCAGCCAGTAAAATTTCTTCCACATCTCTCTGCTCTACTGTAAAGATCAGGCTTCAAAACTTCCTTTTTGATGAGACTCGTAGTTAAGGCTGATCCTTACCCACCCCTCAGTTATGCTGCTACAGCCTCAGGCCACTGGGACTTCCCATGATGCTCTAAGAAATTCTTCTCCACCCACCTCTTTTCACTCCCCATGCATTTATTTGTTACTCCTGCATGTCATTAAATGTTGTCTTCTCTCTCCCATAGTCTGTGTCTCTCTCAGCTCTCCTTTCTGTCTTCTCTCTCTCACCCCCAACCGGTCGAGGCAGATGGCTGCCCCTCCCTGAGCCTGATTCTGTTAGAGGTTTCTTCCTGTTAAAAGGGAGTTCTTCCTTCCCACAGTTTCCAAGTGCTGCTCATAGAGGATGATCTGATTGTTGGGGGTCTTCTCTTTAATACTGTAGGTTCTTTACCTTACAGTGTGAAGCAGCTTGAGGCGACTTTTGTTGTGAATTGCCGCTACTTACTTGTGGAGGAGACCGTCCATTGACAGTGAACTAACCACATTTGCATGTCATGCTTGTGTTTTCCAGTGTCTCCTGTGAATATCAAGAAAATTACTGTGAAGAAAGCAGCCCCGCCTGAGCAGCAGGAGCTGAGGAGCCCAGGTCAAGACCAAGAATACCCAAAACCATCACAAGTCAAAGATGAACTGGACAAACTCTGGGCCAGTCCAGAGGGAGAGCAACTAGAAGGGCAAGAAGATCTCATAATCATTCCTGTCACTGTGAAGATCGAAGAAGAAGTTGAAGAGAACATTCAGTCCCCTGAGCATCTTTATGACCAGAGCGTGGAGAGCAGTGGTCAGTTAAAGGTACAAGCTTACAAAGAGGACAGAGGAGGACCAGAACCCGCCACAAATCTTGACCTGGGGCCTGTTGAGACTTCCTCCAAGACCAGAGACTCGAGCGATGGCCCAAAGCAGAGCGGGAAACCCCAGTCAGTGGACCCTGTTAGTGACCCAGGAAGTAATTTAGCCAAAAAACCGTTTAGCTGCTCTGAGTGCGGCAAGAGATTTGGCGGCAAGAACCACCTGCAGAGCCACATGAAAAGCCACACGGGGGAGAAGACGTGCCCGTTCTGCGGCAAGAAAATCTCCAAGAGCTCGAACTTCACCACGCACCTGCGGGTCCACACGGGGGAAAAACCGTTCACCTGCTCGGTGTGCAACACGAGCTTCAGCCTGCGAAACACGCTGGTCAACCACATGAGAGTCCACACGGGGGAGAAGCCGTTCAGCTGCTCGGTGTGCGCCAAGAAGTTCACCAACAAGGCCAACGTGATCACGCACATGGCCGTCCACTCAGAGGAGAAGCCCTTTAAATGCAACGTCTGCGACAAGCGATTCACGTGGCATTCGCAGGTCAAAAAGCACAAGTGCGTCGCCGAGAGCAGCAAGCCGTTAAAGCCGGGAGATCGGGACGCTTCGCTGGATGGAGTGGCATGAACTTTGTAGCACCTGTTGTTTGAGGAAAGGCTTTAATGTGCACCCTGCTGGGAACGTTTCCCTTTGACCTCTTTATCCACAGAGGAGAATATTTGAACATTTAGTCCATCACTAAGGTCCTGGAAGCAGTTTTATCTGCAGTGACAATAACATGAAAAGTCTTTACTAAGCCATTAATAGAAAAGGAGCTCAATCTTTTTCTTTGTTTCAGGTGAATCTGTGTATACTGTGTATATACTCGTCTTTAAAGTAGGCCCGTGTTTCCCACAAACATATTTTATTAAGGATATGTTGTGTCTTATTTTAGCTTTTTGTTTTAGATCCATCCTTTACTCGCAGATAATCTCCTCACTCCTAATTCGTTGGGTCACTGACGTTCCTGGTGACAGATTTAAATAAGAAAAATACATCAGGCCAGTCAGTTAAAAAGAAGACAATGATTCTGTACAGTCCTATGAAAAACTAATTAAGCATTTACTGTTTCCGCAGGAATTCAGAGGGTCAGTATCAGTCAGGTGCTGCTAATCAGATGTATGGATTAACTGATCATCAGCCAGTGTGAGCACCTCTATAAAAGCAGAAGTTTTGGCAGTTTGGTGCTCTGGAGCGTTCAGGTGTGCGTTAACACAGTGACACAATCTTCCCAGGAGTGGACGTCCCAGCAAATTCAGCAATACAGCTACATCTCAGACGCTACAGGCCTCAGTTAGCAGGTTAAAGGTTAAAGTTCAGGACAGGACAGGACAGTTAGAAAAAGACTCAAGTATGGCTTGTTCAGTCTTCTCCCTAACAAAAAGACATGGCAGCACGACTTAGGCTTGCAAAGCTGAATCCGAACATCATCTGTTATCTGGTCAGCACAAACACCTCAGAGCAGCTGTCAGCACGGTGGTGGAGGGATGGTGCAGCCACAGGACCTGGACACCGTGCAGTCATTGAGTCCACCATGAATACCTCTGTATGCCAAAGTATTCTAGAGTCAAATGTGAGGACATCTGTCCTATAGCTGAAGCTTGGCCCAAGTGAGCTCATGCAGAAAACATAGGGAGGACTTAGAGCGAATGTAGTATGAGCATCCTTTTTTATTAATCAGATGTCTGGAAATATGTGACACTTTGTTTCATCTCACACACACAATGTCTGATTAGTTTGCTGGGTGTGACTGTCGTTAGCCGTGCTGGCAGCAGGTTAACGTTTACATGCCCGTGCGTGTCGCTCTGCCTGGGTGGGTTTGACATTTTACTCTGACGTAGCAAACCTGCAGCTGCATGTTTTCTACACTGAAGCGTTGCAAACCAGGCAGCAGCCCCGCTACTAATTGGTAGCAGCGTAACTAGTTTTTCATTAATGAAGTGAGAATAGTTGGTTTCTCCGACCTGTATTTCCTGCACGCTAAAGTCCACACAGCTGTGCAGAATGTGGCAACATGTTGCTTTAGTTGAACGGTTATCTGTCAGCGTTGTCCTGATGCAGGCGACACGCGGCAGAACCGTGCGGGTTCCACCAACTGACGTCCTGCACATGTAGTCCTGCTTTCCACTTAACCAGGAGAGAGAGGCACAGCCGTCTGTCAGGGTTGCAGCCCCAGTTAGTGACGAGTGGCGTCAAAACACCTTTTATCCTCCAGGTGACTGCCATTGTGCATTAATGAAATAGGAATAATTAATTTAACCAACTAGTGTTTGTGGTGCCGACTAACAAGAGCAGCAACCTTCAAAATGTCTAATCAACCAGCTGCACACATCCCTAATAACCAGGTTGCTTCTGTGGCATCCTCGACATCATTCAGCTGCCTCTCCAGACGGTCTCTCATTCTGCAGTCAGACAGATGACATCTCCTCCATCTTGGACTGGAGCTGGTAGTTCTTTCTTCTCTGAAGATCTGCTGCGAGCTGGAGGACCGCTCGAACCAATCAAACGTGCAGCTACGCTGGGCAGAACGAAGACTACCAGTTGCTGAACAACATGGAGACGGAGGATATCTCCATCTCTGGAGAGGCAGCTGATCATTGCTCTGTTATTTATTGTCACAAACTATAAATTGTATTAGTTACTAATTCAAAATGGATTACAACTTTGTTTTATATGCTGCATGGCATTTGGAACAAGACAGTAATGAAATGAGTATAAAAATGACCCAGACATATGCTATTAAACACGGAGTGACAGGTGATTGGCTACCTCGTGAGCTCGGCTTCTCTTCAGAGACGTGTTTTAAAGGCTCTGTGCTGTTTATCCATTCAGATTGCTTTGGGGTGAGGTCCAGGTTTAGGAGATATCAGCTGCAGAGATGATCTGCCTTCCATAATGGGACTGAATCTGAATCTCGAAATGCTGAAAACTGGAGAAAATCCACAAACCTTGTCGTGAGCAGTTTTTGTGTGGAACCGGAGAGGCTGGAGGTTGTGACAGAAATGGTCAAGGTAACCGCTCTCTCGGCTGAGCTGATCTGTAAAGCCCCTGTCCCATCTTGACTATTTAACCCGCGTACGTCCACATATGAAATAATTGACAAATACGCTGGCATACGTCGAATAAGTTTTTGCTAAGTTTTGCATAAGTTTAGAGCAGACTGAAGCACACTGGTATATGTTGTAAATTTTGAGTATGCACAAAATTTCAGACGTATGCCAGCATATGGCTCATACATCTCGCATAAGTTGTAGGTAAGTTATGCTATCTTTGACACACGTTACTTATAAGTTACTCATATGTGGAAATAATGTCTAGCGTACCTAAAACTTATTTCTAACCTGTAAGAACCGTGCTTTGAACCTGTCTGTAACTTATACAGAACTTATCTCCAACACATATTGATGTATGTAGGCGTATTTAACGTGTTCTGGACAACCACGGCACTTAAGCCCCTGTCACACCATGAGGATTTGACAAGCGTATGCCGGCGTAGTAGAAAACTGCAGATACGTCAGTTACGTTCTAGGGAAGTTTTGTAGTAGTTAAGCACACACATAATTACGCCGGCCTACGAGGTAGTACGGCGAGGTTGCTGCAAAGTTTTGAGCAGGCAGAAAACTTCAGACGATTGCCAGCTGTATGGCTCTTCGTCCCGCACATTACTCAATTCTCGAAATACGTGGAGATAATGTCTAGCGGACTCAAAAGGTATTAATAACCTATAACATGTTTTTAACATATGTAATATATATCAAACATACCTCCAGTGCACAGTGCCATTTGTAGAAGTATTTGATGTGATCCAGTCAAACTGGAAATAATAATGCGTATGTTGTGTGTTTTAGGGGAGTGTTATAAATGGGCTCAAGTTGTGAATGCCAGCAGTACGCTAACATATATGTTCTGAGTATACGTCCGTATGCCAGCGTTTTAAGGGAATTTGAATGCGTCGGCATGAGCTTGTTAAATCGTCATGGTGAGACAGGGCCTTTACTGAACGTGTTTCTAACTTACAGCTACCGGATAATGGCGTATTGACTGAGAGTAGTTGTCGGCCATGGACGCAGCTACGATGCCACTGACGATGCCCGGGAGGCGATGGAACCTGCATCATCTCCAACACAGGGTGAGAGCGAGGGCGATGAGGGTGTGGGTGTTCCGCCATGCATCCACAGCCAGGAGACTTCTCGGCAGCGTTCTTCGAGTTTTTCTGCAGCATGACGGTGATGTTGTACTTCGAATAGGCTACGACATGCTATGTGTATGTTGTGAACGCCGGCAATACACTAAATGTTCAGTTACTAATACGTTATGTATACATCCATAATTTAAAAAAAAAAAACCCATCACAGTCCTGCATATGCCACCATTTTAGAAACATTTGGACGCGCCAGCATGCGCTGGTTAAATCATCGAGGTGTGACAGGAGCTTTAGTTGGCAGAATAGAAGACCTTATTGAGGTGACTTCAGGTTTCAAGCTTTTCAGCGTCAAAAAGGTAAAAATGGCTTCTTAGATGAGAACGATAAGAGATCAGAATATACCAAACGTCTGCCTGCCAACCAATCAGTTCTGTGTGGAGCTCAGTGTGCAGGAAGTACTGAGGAGGATCTGAAGGTTTTCTCTCTTTTTGATGAACATTGATGATATAGACTCTGAATTTGATGGTATTTTTTTTTTGTTATAAACCTGACTGTAGCAATATAACCTTAAAACGAGCCATCTAATGCCAGTACTTCCTAACATATCAAACTTAAAGTGAACCTTCTTTCTGGTTTGTAAGCTGTTTGCGCTTTACTTCTCTGAAATTTTTTAGAGTTTGCAGCTTAAATAATGAGACAGGACTCTTTCATACTGCAGGAAAACCTTCATTTGAGCAACAGATATTTTAAATCACAGAGGTGTGACAGTAAGGACAGTTTTCCAGCTGTCCCTCCTGGCTTTAAATAGACTTTGTTAATACAGCACTTTTCCACTTAAAGAGCTTAGTGCGCACACGTTAATACAGCCTTTTAATATTACGATAAAGCCGCCATACGGTACAGCTCTTTTCCTCGCACACTCAGACCATATTACAACAGCCTGTACTGTGTGTTTAACCCCTGTGTTTTTCTAGTGTTACAGTTTGTAAAATCAGTCAGTAGAACTGCCCTTCTTTAATGTGAACAAGTGGTTTATTGTGTGTGGGTTCCTTGTGCTTGTGTTGACGGAAGTTATTACAGATAAAGAGCGAAATGGGAAACCAGGTGTTTCTCGTGCCGTTTTTTTTTTTTTA
>VUQH01044421.1:5414-17080 GCA_015106775.1 Etroplus canarensis | reverse complement strand
ATCTTTTTTTCCTGTTTTTTTTTTTTTTTCTCCCTCCTTTTTTTTTTTTTATTTTTTTTTATTTATCTAATTTTTTGTTTTTTCTTAATTTATTTTTATTTTTTTATATTTTTTATTTTTTATGATGCAAAGGTATGCAGTCTGTGTGTGTAGTGGGTATATGTATGTATGTGTATATGTTATGTGTTTGTGAAATAATTTTGAAAAAGACAATAAACATATTGGCAAAAAAAACAAAGGTTCAAAATAGAGTAGTTTTTTAAAAAAACAATTACGATCTGAACAATCTTGTTCATGCTCTCTAAACTTTAAAATCGCTTCTGTGTCATATTATTACTTTACACCAAGGTTATTATAGTTAACTAAAGCTAAACCAATAACTAAAACTACATGAGAAAAATAATTTTAGTTAACTGAAATAAAAACAAAAACTAGAAGTTTGGGGAAAAAATAAACTAAAAAAACATTGTGGGCTTAGGAAGCTAACTAAAATAAAATAAAAATATACAGGAAATGTCCTTAGTTCTAGTCATTGTCAGCTGGGTTACATTTGGTCCGTCAGCCTGTCTGATGAGGCTTTGGTGCATCTGTTTATTGAGACTTAGGATGCCTACATGATTGTGACTCATCTGCCTTCACAAAGTGTTGTGTTTGTATTGTAATTTCTGGTCTAAACATCTTAAATTGTCCCCTGACAAATACCATCTATATTATAATATTAAGAAAACTAAAACTAACACTGAAACTAATAAAAACTAAAACTAAACATTTTCAAACAATAAAAACTAAACTATAAACGAGCAAGCTCATTCTGAAACTGACTGAAACTAAACTGAATTCAAAACAAAAACTCAAAAAGAAATAAAAATAAAAACTAATCAGAACATGCAAAACTATAATAACTCTGCTTTACACAACCTGATTATGTACAGGTCTGACCTTTAGTATGGGTCATTCTAGGTACAAAAGCCATAACTGCCTGAAAAATATGTATATGTTTGTGGAAATCTGGAGTTTGTTGTTTTGTCAGGTTTGCCTGTCTTTGTATCTCTGTAATTGAATGTGAGATTTGTGCAGTAATGAATACTTGCTAGATATACAGTAGCATAGCTTGTATGATGCACATTTGTCACTGGTAGGTTATACTCAGTATTTATTGTCATCCCTCTTAAAAACAAAATTTTCTTGCTGGTTTTCTATCCTTGTCTCTCTCTCATCTGCCCTATGGCAGGGGGTGAACAGCATGTTCCAGGTGTTTCTGACAGGAAACAATTCAGAGTACTTCACCATCTCCCCCACAGCCGTGCAAGGGCGTGCCGACATCAGGGTGAGGGTTGCCATGCCACTGGACTATGAACAAATTCGCAGCTACAGCTTTTCAGTGAGTTTTTCCAACTTATTTTGAGTAGCTGTACACTACACATTTACCTGAAAAATGAAATAGTACAGTATTCAGCTAGAGGTAAAGTAGAGCCTGCATCACCTAAACAAAGCATAGTTCAGGTCATATTCAAAATCAGATATTCAAAATCAGTGTGACTGTCCAAAAAAATCTGTTTTGTAAATGCATCCAGTTTGGCATAATTGAAGTAATAATTAATTTGATAACCAAACTGAGTTGTTGGAGACAGACTAGTTATAGGGTCCTAGAACAAGACACACCTCTGAAAAACATACTGAATGTAGCTTCATTATGTTTCTTGCAGCTTGTTTTGATTTGTTTGGACACAAAGCTTAGTTTGACTGGAGCTGTATCACTTTCTAAACACTGCAGAGTTGTTTGAACAATGAAAGTGGTGTTTTGCCACCTCAGTTTACCCCTGAGTTGTTTATAGAATCAGAGGGTACCACACTATGAATATAATCCAAGATCTACAAATCTTAAGCAAGTTATTTCAGTAAAATTTTAATGTTTAGAATGCCACAAAATATATGAATATCTATTGTTTCTATTTTAAGTTTAGATATATGTATCTATACTTTCAGTGTTTATATACCTTGTTTTCTCTCCTCAGCTTTATGCCAATGAGTCCATTTCTGAGCATGTGGGATTTGCCCGTGTCTTTATTGAACTCATCAATGAGAATGATAACCGACCCATCTTCAGCAGACCACTGTACAACATCAGTCTTCCTGAAAACACACCCCCTGGTACATCACTGCTGCGCATCCTGGTGAGTTTCTGTACAAACAACCGATCAGTGTTTACACAGCTGAGAATGTGATAAATTACTCACTGAGTGGGGACTTTTTCCTGGAGAGAAATTTAACACGATTCCAAACAGATTACAGTAAAACATGGCTTTTGCTAGTAACTTTTACAAGGCTTGCTTTATTGGGGTTGAAATTTTGAAATGTTCGCTTTGACCATGTGACCTTGCATTCTCTTGAGACTTCAATATATGAGAGAGGATTTATGGTGACTCATGCAAGGTGGCCTCAGACAGAAGAGAAAAACACAAATGAAAAACTTACCTCACCTCACTTACCTACTCACCTTCTGTATTGGGTCACAGTTAACTAAATTACTTATAGTACAGTCGTTTAGGGAAAGTTCAGCAGTGTAGTTGCTTGCTGAATATTTAAGTGCAGGTCATTGTTTTGACAGCGTAAAGGATTCTACTGGTTACCCTCAAAATGCCATTTGCAGCTCAGATTTAAAGCTTCACATCAAACTTGAATATATTTGCTTCTTGACAAAATGAAACACAGTGCATATAGTGCATAAATGTGATTTCAGACTAGATTACTTTTAACAAAGGACCTTAAAATGTATAGCTTTCCTTATTGTTTAAAATGTACCGATGTCAATAATAATGACATGACTGCTTACAAAACAATGCAATTTAAACACCAAATTTAGGAATTATTTATAAAATATGCTGCATTATTTATTCCCTCTATGTCTATCAGCTGTTGTGTAGTTTTTCACAGGTGAAGTGGCTTCAAGGCCATGGTGGGACCCTCATGATCTCAGAGTCCCACCATTTAGCATACTTATCAGAGCTCACCCTTGGTTCTGTGGAGACCAGCAGCCACTACTTTAACCAGATGAGAAAAAAATCTCTGACTTTCTCTCCATAACTCTGCATTATTATTCATTACTAGTCATTCTTGTGATGAACGTCCACAATCCACTAGATACAAGTGCCAAAAAGCACAGTGTAAAAATCAATAGTGTTTATAGACTGGGTGCTCATGAAATGGAGATTGCAGCAGTGTCTAATACCCAATAAGTCTGGCTGATGTTGGCCTCATGCTGGAACATGTGGTTTGCCGTGGAATCTTGATGTCTGACTGTAGAGTGTGAATGGGCTGTAAACAGAATGAGATGTGATGCCTTTCAGTGAGGAATATGCACTGACATGGATGGTAGCACATGTATATACTGTTAGATTAAGGGTTCAATTGTCTCACGCACAAACATAAACTGGTATATACACTAGTCCTCTGAGATGGGGACAAAGCTCATACATTTAAAGAGATATTTAATATTCATTTGTAGGTTGGCTTTGAGACTGAGAAATGGACACACACATGTGCACACACACATGTATACACACACACAATATAGTTTATAGTATGTAGAGTAATCTAATATTAATTCAGTGGGTTTTCCAAGTTTGAGACCACTAGTATTAATAAAAGTCTGAGTGTCTCATGTGATGCCAGGAATGATTGGCTTTCTCAGTTTTGAAGTGCACAAATATTCATCAAATACTCAATGGGGTTAATGTCAGGTGAAAGTCCATGACCGACCGTACTCCTTAACTAACCTCAACCTTCTTTGGTCTTCAAGTAGTTCTTGCAAAGTTTTTTTTGTTTTGTTTTGTTTTTGAGAGAGGGCTAGTTTTTCTGCAGTATGACTCTTTCTCCACAAAAATGAGCATGCTGTAGCATGTCTTTAAAGAAATGAAAGAGTGCTTGTCCTTGGTCAGGGTGGAATCCATTTGGTTCAGGCGTCCAACTCCAGGAGTAGGCAAACAACTCCAGGCTTAAGTATTCCTACTAGTTTTTTTCACTGTGGATTTTAAACACAACTTATCTAAAATCTCTAGTCATTTGTACACCTTTTGGTTTAGAGATGTCTACACATAATACAAGACCACTACTATGACTATACAGCCTTTTTTGACAATCCTTTTGCTGACTGGAGTCTTGTTCTCTTTGTCTTGCAAATTCTCTCTGCCATGAAGTTGCTTCTCTATCATTCAGTAAAAAAGCTTGATTTTTTGATCTGCTGGTGTTTTAAGTTTGCCTGATGTAACTGATCTAGTTTCCACAGTGTTTTAGAGTGACGTAGAAACTTTTATTTTATCAGTACTACAACTTAGTAATTAATATTCTGCTGGATACTGGTACAGAATGTTCATAACAGGTGAATAATTTCCGTAAGTTGATTTACTTGAAAAAGCCCCTGATGAGTTGATCAGATAAACCTGCATTAGTGACAAGGATCTCACTTAAGTAAACGTAAGCTCATCAAAAATAACACAAAATCTGAGATACTGTCATGATAAGTTATTTTATGAAAACTTTAGTAATTTTTAGTATTTTTTTTATTTGATCAAAACACTGGCAACAAGAACAATCCTCATTCTTAGAGGAACCACCTTACAGCAAACAGGCCCCAAAGAATCTCCTGCTACTTTCCTCATGCCAAACACGACATGACACCCACAGAGGTCCTGCATCCATGTACTGAAGTGTCAGAATGTGACCCTTTGGATCTTGTGGGTTGCACAGTGTGGTCTCTATTGATCTGGCATGTTTGCAGTGCATCATGTGGATTAGGTGCTAAGGAGATTTGAAGCACCCAGATTTTCCTAATCAGTTCTGTAGTGTGTCACAATGCATTGTTCATCTTAACCCTCTTCATAGGTATTAACCCTATCCATACTCTTTATTTAGGAGATAGCCAAATTGATTTTTTTGAAGAAAAAAACAACTTCTGATGTATGCCAGTTAAAAATATTATTTTCTTTGTTCCCTGATTGCCAAGATTTTAGAAAACAATTTAATGAAAAGTAAAAATTACACACTCTGATTGCCTAGAGTCAGAGTAAGGACTAGAGCTGTGGTTATCACTAGTGGGATTTGACAGGTGGGTGAACTCTAAGATTGGCTGTAGTGGTGGGGTGAAGAATTGTATTGTGAGCTCCAGTAGGTTTGTTTTCTTTGTGTACAGGCTATGATCAGCCGACCTGTGCTGGATCTGAGATTCACTGCTCTTTGTTGATTTAGCAAACTGAATTTAACAAGATAAACTTACATGAGCCATCATGGCTAATTTCCACCATCTAGCCACTATAAACTGAGTAAAAGGTAGAATTTGGCGAGTGAATGTAATCAGCATCCTCAGTTTAAATTTAAATTGCTACCCTTAATCTAACCTATAATTACACACCGTCTGCTTTGCACTAGACCATCATATAGTGTATCACTATAAACTTCACCACAATACTGCAATCTAACCATTTTTGCCTGCACTAAAATGCACTGAACTGCATAGTATTTTCACACAACTTTTAAATAACAGAAACTTAGTAGATTAGAAGATTTCAAAGAGTTCACTTGGTCTGCAACACTGTTTTAGGTGGATGATGTGTCTCAAAGTGAAATGAACACTAGGACCCAAGGTTTGCCAGCAGAACATTAAATTGTAGCAAAATGATCAGTGTTATTCATGTCAACTGTTTGTACTTTTCTCCCGTTAATGTTTGGCTGGTCAGTATACATGCATGGAATATACACACATAAGTCATCATGGTGTGAAGTGTGACTTTCAAGGTCAGCACATGATAAACCAAAGTCATTAATTATTGTAGGCCTCTCCTTCATGTGTTCTTCCAAGATTAACATTTGCTATGTGTGGTTTAGTAATATGTTTATTTGTATAGACTGGTTTATCTATGTGGATTCTTATCATTATGTTTATTAGTAATTTATACAGTAAGTTACAATGCCTGTAATCCATTGAAATAAGAGTGTTGATGTTTATGCTGTGTCCTGATCAAACAAACCTCAGCTGCCTCTTGCGTGTTTGTGTGAATTTATTCTGGGAATGGCAGTGCTAGTGTTGAATAAAATGAGTTATAAAGTCCAAAGTGAAACACTGGAAAATGTTAAATCCATCAAAATGCTGTTTCAGCTTCATAATATTCAATCAAAAATTAAATTGTTGAAATGACAAATGAGCTGATGTTCCCTTTGTATGTGTAATGGCTCATATTTCTTTAAATGAATATTCTGGCGTACCCATAAATTTTAATGTGCAGGAGTTCAAAAAGTGGCCTTGACTATATTTATCTTGTGCTAAAACACTTTAAAACCCACTCAAGTCAGTCTGCACCAAAGTAATAACCTACCTTGTCCATCACTTGACTGTTAAGGTCAAATTATACCTTGATTGCCAAACACAGAAAGTCATGCTAAGATGAAGCATTAATTGTGAATAAAGTAATGCATGAAGACCTCAGCAAACATTTCCATAGTTACATTTCTACTTAAGCCTACTTAAATACTTTATTGTACATTTAGGTTTGTGCTGTTCATAGTTGCTTGATTTGCTTATAAAGTAGCTATATTTTCATTTTTTTAATACTCTGTGTACCTGTCTTACTTAGTGTTCAAACTGTATGCTGGAGGTGCAATGAGAAACCCATGGTATTAAAGAACAACCAGACTGTTAAACTAGACTCAGATCACAGTGCGCTCTGTCAGGTGCTGTAAGGTACGACAGATGGTGGTCAAATTATGTTTTTGTACCAAACAGAAGGATAACACCTTCATTCTTAATCAGTGTAGCTCGGTGAGCCCTTTTCAATATGTAGTCGCAGGCACACATACTTATACACTGTGCTAGAAACAACTGAAGGATACACTATATGGGCAAAAGTATTGGGGCAGTATACCTGCAGAGGATTTTAGGAGATCCATAGGCATTAATATGGAGCTATGGAGCAAGTTCTTCCACACCAAGCTCATCTAACTATGCCTCTGTGGACCTTGCTTTGTATGCTGGGGCACAGTCATGCTGGAACACAAAAGGGGCTTCTCCAAACTGTTCCCACAAAATTGCAAGCATAGAATTGTCCAGAATGTCTTAGTAAATTGAAGCATTAAGATTTCCCTTCACTGAAATGAAAAGGCTCAGGTCAGCACTCACCAAATCCAGACTTACCCATCAAATTGCACAGAGCACATTTCCGCTGCTCCAGAGTCCAGTGACTGTGTGTTTTACACCACTCCGTCTGATTCTTGTCATTATGCCATTGCACAGTTATTATGCTGCCAGAGGAGGTTTGGAACTCTACGGTTATTGAGTCATCAGAGTGTTGGTCACTTTTATGCACAATGCACCTCAGTGCTTAGTGACCCCACTCTCTAACTTTACATGGTCTGCCACTTTGTGGCTGAATTGATGTGGTTCCTTAACATTTCCACTTTACAATAATACCACTTACAGTTAATTGTGGAAGGAGGGAAAAGTTTTACAAACTGACTTGTTGTAACGGGGGCATCCTATTACAGTACCATGCTCAAATTCAGTGAGCTCTTTAGAATGACCCTGTCTTTACAAATATTTGTAAAGACAGATTGCATGGCTAGGTGCTTGATTTTATTCACCTGTGGCAATGGGACTGAATGAAACACCCACATTTATTGATTAAGATGTGTGGCTCAATATTTTGTTCATATATTGTAGATTTAGAGTTTCAAATTTTTTGGCTCTATAACTGTTACATATACATGTTAGAAAATAAATTGCATTGTGGATGATGCTAGTGGAGTGGGAGGATTTCTTTACTCTATTAAACAGCGCAAGCAAGTGGTTTCTCCCTGCTTTCAGACTTTAAGTTGAGCTTAACCTCTTAGGTCATTCTTCAGACTGATTATATTGAGTGTTAACAATCATCTAATTCATATTATTTTAAGGAAGAACATAAAAATCATTTACCAAAATCTCATTGATACACACAATCTTTGTGTCTGTATTCAATAAATATGTGTCTGCCTATGTATTCTAGCACAGACTAGAACCTTAAGGCGTAAAGCGGTGTTTCAGCTATCTAGAAATGCTCTTGACATCATCACTGACATCAACACTGGTGACAATGAAGAGGAAATGTCATTATACTAAAAAGAAAGCCAAAAAAGTTTTTGAGTCCTCATAGGGACATCTTTGGATTAGTATCTTTGATTAGTCAAGAAAGTTTAACTTTCATTGTAGTACCAACATTAACAGAGAGGATCAACCAATTAAGATTTATCCCTTGCTATTGTAGTAAGGATGAGACTGGTAGTTTCTCTCACACTGGAAGAGGTTATTTTAAGAGTTTGGTGCATTGCTGTTTTTCTAAGCATGAAAATGTTTCTGCAGTTGTGTGGCATATTAATACCGTGGTGAAGATGGCTTGTATGTAAATAGGGTGGGTAATGCTTTATACCTATGCTAATTGAAATTATGCATACTGGTTCCCAGTTGTTTTTAAAAAGTGCCAAACAAGCAATCTGATAATGCAATTGAAATGCTTTTTTGGGCTTGATATTCATCTGATCAGAGCGTATGTACAATGTTAGTAAATGCATTACTCAGTGTCCGCTCCTGCATCCCTGTGGACACTTATGCTTAACATACCAGTACGCACTAATACACACACACAAACACACATACAAACAAAAGCAGTGGCTCTTTAATATTTATGGTCTGCAGCATTACTTATCATTATAAATATTTATTGTGATTTACTCTTTTGTCTGGGTCTTTTTCTCTCTCACTCTCTTCGTCTGTCTATTCCTTACCCTGGGGACACCAAGCAGCTGCTCGTATCAGTGAATCGCTGTTTTTTTTTCCTCTCTTCTTAGGTTTCGGAAGATCTGCCTTCTTTCATTTCTTATTTATTGTATGCCCTCAGTTCCTGTTGTTTTTCCTCTTTCTCTGTTTTACCATTAGATTGCTAATGGTTTTCAGGTGTTGCATTGATTCACTCTGTGGTTCCTCTGCCTATTTCTGCTTGGATGACACTCTAAGTCTCACTCTTTCTGTCCACCAGGCTCTTGCAGTGAAGATATGCTTATTATGCATATTGAAGTTTATCTTCCCAATCCTTTTCTCTTATAGTTGATATTGGTTCTATAAAATGTCAAATCCAGTTTTCTTTTACTGTCTTGTATCTTTCTCATGCTGCATGCATTGCAGGCTCTGTGCAGATGCTCTACGTTTGAGACTAAGGCACAACGATAAATGCTTTGAGCAAGTGGTTATAAATTACAGAGTGGAGGATGAACCTACTGCTACTGTTTAGACAGGCATTTATAGGGTAATAGTCACAACAGCAATTATAATTCATTATTGTAATAAAGGGGTGAAGCCCAACTCTCTCCTGCAAGTGGTAGCTCATACAGAGCTTCTGTTAATAATGGGTGCCTGGATGTTCTCACATTGTAAATGGGGGTGTGGGGCAGAGGATAAACAGTTAGGAGCTGAGAGCTGTGAAAAGTGGGACCTTTCCAAGAGCTGGTACACTGTCAGCTCTTCGTCTAATTTGATTTATATGTTTGCTCATTTCTATCCAGACCATTTTTTTAAAAAAAAAAAATGCTTCAGTGTAGTATTCAAGCTTTTTTCAGTGTATGATCAATGGTGTGTTAAAGCTCTTGGGACCAAGTCATCATAGGTAACAACCCTGTATTTTGGGAGAAATATTTTGGAAAAAAAAGTATATAGTTTCAAGTGTGTGTCAGTCAGGAGATTATTTTCTTTGTTCCCTGAGTGCCAGCAATTGACAGGACAATTTAATAAAAAGACAAACTGCATATTCCGATTGCCTGGGGTTGGAGTTAGGGTTAGGGCTGTCACCAGTAAAGACTCAGGCCTCGGAGGGTTAAAATTGTGTAACAGTAAAAATGTGAAAACAACTACAGCTAATGATTTTTTTATCCTTTCCTTTATCCTTACTGTTAATCAACATATTGTTTAGTATATAAACTATCTGAAAATAATGGAGTATGTTCATTACTATTTCCTGACGTCTAAGAAAAGAGTTTCCTTTTTTTTCTATGATACTACACTTACATTAACATAAAACACAAAAAACTGCTACTGAAAAGCTAAAATTACTTTTTGGTTTTCTTGCATTTTTCTACTATTGCCTACCTGTTGTTGTGTAATGTATTGACCTCAGCCCTGCTTCCTTACTACATAAGCACAGACGCCATGTACATCCACACATTTTTTCTTTGTCCTTTCCTTTGTATTCAGTGCCTTTGTGGAGAGTTCTTTACTCTTTATCGTTCTCTACATCCTCCCTGTTCTTGTGCTAATCTCATTCCTTCATCATTGAGGCCAGAGGCAGAACGGGAGACATAGAAGGGGAGGACCAAGACCTGTCGGCAAAGTGAAGCTGCCAGCCACTGAAAGCTCTGCATTAAGCCTTTTCACTGGCAGCTCAGACTTTGTCTATAGCTTATGCCCACACTACAGTCATCTCTTTCTCTGTTTCTCTCTTTCTTGCTCCCATCTTTTCCTTTTCCTCTCAGTTTCAGAGGCTTTTTCTCATCCATAGGTTCACATGTGGAAAAATGATATAGTGACTATGTATGCATGCAAAGACAGAATTTATCTTGCAAGCTGTCGCAGTATACTGTGAAAACATCCCTGCCTCTTTGTTAGAGTCATGTTAGAAAAGTGTTAAATTTTTATCTCTTTCTCGTTCCCATTTTCTTGCTGTTATCTGGGTGGTCAGGAGATAATAGAAACAGGCAGTTCAATCCCGTCGGCAGGCGGCAGTTGCTTTGAGCACCCCCACCTGCTTGTTAATGGTTTGAAGAAATAAAGCAGTCGTAAATGTACACTCACCATCTTCATTACGCTAAAGTGTCCGTGATAAAAACACACACAGCCCCCATCAACCTCAAGCAGGAGCTTTCAGTCACAGCTGGGAGGACTAGAGAGAGAAGTAGTTGGTCCTCGTGTGATTCAAGGAGGTGAGGGAGATTTCATTTCACCATTACTGTAGAGGTTTGAGTTTTGTGTTTTGCCACACAGTTTCATGCATCCAAAATGAAAATGAAGGAGAATGTATAAAATTCACTCATTAGCACAGTCACAGGAGTGTTGAGTCAGTAGATGTTCAGGATATGTGATCATTAATTAGACGCAGGTCTGAATAGCCCTACCATGTACCAGATATTCTGTGCTTTTTCCAGGCTACTGCTCCTCTGAGTCTTGCTCTGTAGCATTGATCAGAGACACAAACAGGCTCTATGCAGTCCCATGTTAGTTTCTGGGCATAGAAATGGAGAACTGAGTGAAAGCCAACACCATTAAAAAAAACAATTTTAAATTATTTAATTCACTTCTTCCCTTTAATTATATCTTTAGTGGAATTCTGAACAGAGTTGATGATATGTCCCCTGTCAGATATGTTGTTAATTTACAAATTAAAATGCTCCATTATTTAAATCCACATTCTTTAGAAGATTCTTAAACAATGGAATTACAGTGTTATGTGTCTTAAAACAACTGAATTAATTGCTTTGATGGAATTGTTGCTTCTGTCTGCAGTAGTCAATCAGAGGTCACCAAAAATAATATTGAGTCGGGGTGTGAATTTGCTAAAACAATGTCAGACTCTGTAGTTTTCTCTGGTCCCCTCCCCAAT
>VUQH01044419.1:11338-23732 GCA_015106775.1 Etroplus canarensis | reverse complement strand
GCCAAGCAGGAGGAGAAGAGGAAGACCACAGAGAAGATTGATGGATGTAGTGAAGGAGGACATGCAGAGGGTTGGTGTGAGGGAAGAGGATGCAAGGGATAGGATGAGATGGAGGCAGATGATCCGCTGTGGTGACCCCTAACGGGAGCAGCCGAAAGAAGAAGAAGAAGAAGAAGAAGGCTTGCCAAAATTATTTCTGTAGTGTAGAGGTTTGTGCATTTGCCTTTGAAGCAAAAGGTCCCTGGTTCAATCCCAGGTGGGCACACAAGCCATGGAGGGTTGTGTCAGGAAGGGCACCTGGCGTAAAACCCCTGCCAATGCAGATTCATCTGCTGTGGTGACCCCTTGGTGGAGAATACAAGGGAGAAGCTGAAAGGTACATACAATTTCTATTTGCTAAATGCTGCAATAATGAGAGCGATATTATTTTAGAGAGATTTTTAATAATTTTTTTGAAGTCAGAAGTTCAAGTACATAAACAAAGATTACTATGCCTTTAAACTATGTGGGAAAGCCCAGATGATGATGACATGGCTTTAGAAGCTTCTCATAGGTTAACTGACAACATCTGAGTTAATTGGAGGCACACCTGTGCATGTATTTTAAGGCCACACTCAAACACACTACTTGCCTGCTTGACATTATGGGAAAATCAAAAGAAATCAGCCACGACATCAGGAAGAGAACTGTGGAAGTCCACAAGTCTGGTTCATCCTTGGGTGCAATTTCCAGATGCTTGAAGGTGTCACGTTTATCTGTTCAAACAATTATCCACAAGTATAAACAACACGGGAATGTCCAGCCATCATGCCGCTCAGGAAGAAGACGGGTTCTGTGTCTTAGTGATGAAGGTATTTTGGTCCAAAACGTGTGAGTCAACCCCAGAACCAAAGCTAAAGACATTGTGAAGATGATGGCTGAAGCTGGTAAGCGTGTCATTATCCACAGTCAAACAAGTACTGTACCTACATGGGCTAAAAGGCCACTCTGCCAGGAAGAAGCCTTTACTCCAAAAGCAACATAAAAAGCCAGATTACAGTTTGCAAATGTACACAGGGACAAAGACCCTAATTTTTGGAGACATGTCCTATGGTCTGATGAAACTGTAGTGGAACTGTTTGACCTTAATGACCACTGTTACATTTAGAGGAAAAAGGAGGAAGCTTGTAAACCTGAGAACACCATCCCAACTGTGAAATATGGGGGTGGTAGCATCATGTTGTGAGGCTGTTTTGCTGCAGGAAGGACTGGGGCACTTCATAAAATAGATGACATCATAAACAAAGAACATTATGTGGAAATATTGAAGTAACATCTCAAGCCATCTGCCAGGAAGTTGAAGCTTGAGCGTAAATGGGTCTTCCAAATGTACAATGACCCTAAGCATACCGCTAAAATAGTCACAAGTGGCTTAAGGAGCATAAAGTCAATGTTTGGAGTGGCCATCATAAAGCCCTGATCTCAATCCCATAGAAAATTTGTGGGCAGAATTGAAAAGGCATGTGTGAGCAAGGCAGCCTACAAACCTGACTCAGCTACACCAGTTCTGTCAGGAGGAAAGGACCAGAATTCCAGCAAACTATTGTGAGAAGCTTGTGGAAGGATACCCAAAACACGTGACCCAAGTCATAAAGTTTAAAGGCAATGCTACGAAATACTAAAGAAATGTATGTAAACTTCTGACTTTGAAGAAAGTAATAAAAATCTCTCTAAAATATTCCCTCTGTCATTATTGAAGCATTTAGCAAATAGAAATAATTTTGGCAATCCTAACTGACCTAAAACAGGAGAAGTTTAGTTTGATTTAATTTCAGAGACATTTGTGTCTTTTTACACAGTGTATGTAAACTTCTGGTTTCAACTGTATCTGCATGTCCAGCTCACTCTATCCCTTGCATGCTCTTCTGTCACACCAACCCTCTTTATGTCCTCCTTCACTACATCCATGAACCTTCTCTGTGGTCTTCCTCTTTTCCTCCTGCCTGACAGTTTAATCTTCAACATCCTTTGTCCAGTATATCCACTATCCCTCCTCTGCACTTGTCCAGACCATCCCGACCTTGCCTCTCTGGCTTTGTCTCCAAAATGTTCAATCTGAGCTGTCCCTCTGATGTATGCATTTCTAATCCTGTCCATCCTGGTCACTCCCAGGGAAAATCTCAACATCTTCAGTTCTGCTAATTTCACCTCCTGTCTTTTTGTCAGTGCCACCATTCACCAAATCATATGTCAGAGCAGGGCTCACTTCTGTCTTGTAAACCTTTCCTTTCGCTCTTGCTGCCATCTTTCAGTATCCCTGATGCTCGTCTCCACCCTGCTTTCACTCGCTTCTTCACCTCTCTTTTGCACTGTTGGTTGATTTGGACAGTTGACACAGGTAGTAATAATTCACAGTAGTAAAGCTACATTCTCACAGACAGGACTGTTTAAGTCACACATGAAGTCTCCTATACCATGAATGTGGCTTTACATTTTGTTAAAGAAGAAAAGCTACGCAGGACTTCAGTGTGTCCACACATACTTTCAAAGGCAAATGTGTGGATGAGGTGAGCAATTTCTTTGATCTCTATCAGAAGATTTATGCAATTTCTTGCTCTGTGTTGTGCCAGATGTTAAAAAAATTCACCATACACTAGTGCTAAACTATGTAAATAGTGATTTACTTAATCTCAGAACTAATGGCTGGGTGAGAGGCTATGGAGGCTGTGGTTATACACTTAATGGAAAACCTGCACTGCTTTGTGCTGTAGTAATGGGAGGAGATTATCTTGCCATGCAGAAGGACCGGATGAATGCTGCTCCACAAATTGCTCGCAGCCTCTCCCTCCATCCCACCAATCTCTTCCCCACTTATTCTAGATGTTTATTATTCATATTATACTCATGAGCGATGTGGATGCTTTAATCATGCTGATACGGAGGCTGAGGCATGTGTGGCAGCTAAACAGCCTTTTCATTTGTTCAGGGATTTTGTTTATAATTTTTTTTCTCTCCTTTTTTCGGTTTATTTTGTGTCATTGAAGTGGATATTTTAAAAACTGTTTTATCATTAAATAATATTTTGAATTTGAATCTCTCTTTTCATGATTAATCTTTGTCAGAGTCCACTTCTTCTTTTTTGGAATTCGCTTTCCTTTTTTTTCTTTGGATGCTGCTGACTGTTCTTCACTTTTGTCAGCTCATGGACAACGCCACTGTGTTAAATATCCATCTGACAGGCAACCTAATGTTTACCCCTAAGAACGGTCAATACTGCAGTGTCATTGTCCAGACTTCATTCTTCAAGCACAATTGATTGCATTTCTTCCTCAAAACTGGCTGGGACATGGTAAACCAGACATTGTGAATGACGACCAGCATAAATTGAGCCTGTGCCTGTCAAACGTACTTATTACCTCAGTCACTGGATTGTTGATCTCTGGCTATGATGTTTTCACCTCTAGGATTTAGATTTATTGAGAGTGCTTATTAGAGTGTACTGCTGGGTGAAGTTTCCTATTTGAATTACCAAAAATTTTGAGATTTTCTGTCATCTGTCAACTATTTGGTTACTAATATTTGGTCAGTTAAAGGTATACATATATATAAACTGCATCCAAGTTGATGAAGGGAATGTACATTTTTAAATTATTTAAAAAAATGTTTTTCATAGAGGCAAGCTGAAATAATGATACACAACCTGATAACTTAAAGAGGCACAAGCTGGTGTAATCCTAGTGCATGTCCTAAGCCTAGATAAATGGGGAGAGTCGAGTCAGGAAGGCTATCCAGTGTTACCTCTGATGCTGTTAGCCAACAGGGTGACAGTGAAAACTATGTTACTATCAGCAAAAGACAGAGGAAGAGAGAGGAAATCATTTTAGGAGGCAGTAAGAAAGAAGGAAAAGTAGGAGTGTGGAGGTGAGAGAAGGGACTTTAAACGTAGGAACTTCAACTGGTAAATGGAGAGGGCTGGCTGCTATGATGGAAAGAAGGAAGGTAGCTTGTGCGGAAGGTAGGAAGGTATATTGTGTGTGCTATAGGAAGGTTCATGGATGTAGTGAAGCAGGACATGGAAGAGGGTTGGTGTAACAGAAGAGGATGCAAAAGAGAGGGTGAGATGGAGGCAGATGATCTACCCTGAACAGGATCAGCTGAAAGAAGCTTTAGAAACTTTAGATTTTGCACAAAGAAACAAACTGCTTATAAATTTACACATTTAGATTTTGATGGCTACAACATACTTAACAAAAGCTGGCACAGAGACATGTTTACCATTGTGTTACATCAACTAGAAGAGAGGATACTATTAGTTGTAGTTTTGCAATTGTACATTCTACCTTGATATAACACTTCAGCTGCTCAACAGTCCATGGTCAGTTGTCTGATTTTCCTCTTCATGATGCACCATTCATTTTCAATAGGAGATAGATCTGGACTGGCAGCAGTCCAGTCAAGCACACACAGTCTGTGTTTATGAAGCCATGCTGTTGTTGCTCATGCAGAATGTGGTCTGCCACTGCCTTGCTGAAATAAGCATGGATGTCCTGGAGAGAGAGGTCACCTTGATGGCAGCATATGTCTCTCTAAAATCCTAATACAGGCCTCAGAATCACACCTTCACATTTATGCAACTCAGATATGCTGTGGGCACTGTCTTACCTCCATACATCACAGATCCTGGCTTTTGCACCTTTCGTTGATAACAGTCTGGACAGTTGTTTTCATCTTTAGCAATCTGGACTTATCTGACCACAGCACAGGGTTTGACAGTCTTTCAGGCCATCTGAGATGAGCTTAGGCCCAGAGAACTTGGCAACAATGAGCTGTTGCTGTTTATGTTTTGGATGTATGGATTTCAGTGCTGTGAGCACAACAAATAAAATTCCATACTGCAACAAAACATAATCTGCATGCCTGTAGTACAGGATTTTAGGAAAAACCCCAAATACTGAAGTTATTCAGTTATTTAGAAATGTTTCATGAAGCGTTTCACATTTCTTATAATACCATAATATACAGTAATGTTTATTTTATTTAAATTGCTCTTTCAATAAAATTAATCTGTAAAGAAACAGCTTACAAAAGACAACAAATGTAACTCTCTTACAACTTTGTCCATCTATTTTTCCACCACTGCCAAAAAGACAACATCTGGAGGGGACGTGCTGATTTGTTTTTTTGGTTAAAGATAAAAATATTTAGTTTATCCTTAAATAAATACATTTCCAAAAAAAGAATACCAAGGACAGGAACTCTATGTTCTTGGCAAGATACCACTTGGGTAGATAAAAGTATCTTTTATGTAATTTTGTTAAATTAACCCTGCCAAGTACATCAGAAATCTGTAATTCATTGTTAATCATCCATGACCCAAACATGCTGTAAGAGTCCTCTTGGTGAACTACAGTGTATAGCCACATGGAGAGTTTTGGAGGTCAGCTCTGAGCACTCTATAACTGTCTGATAACTGGCATTGTGGGTGGAATGAAATTGCTCTCCTTTTTCATTTTAACCAGAGGGAGTAGCTGTGTATGAACCAAACCCAAGAAGGCTTTTTGATCACGTGACCACAACTCAGGCAGATGTTTCCTTTAGGAGAATCAGTTTCAAGGCACTTGAAGCATGTGGTGCATGTTTAAAACACCTATTTAAAAATAGATCATTTTGGCATCAGAACACTGAGTAATCATTAATCTCATTTCAACTCATTAAGCCAACATGTTCTTTTTGCAAATTAATGAATAAACACTGTAATGGTTTGTTAACGCAATATTGATGTAGTAATCCTGATAGCAATGAGATGCCCAGAATAAATCTGTTTATAAATTGATGAGCACACATTCATTTATTTATTTATCCATATTTATTTACCCCTCTTCGCCTTCCAGCTAACTGTAATATAATCCAATAGGCATGTGGTTGTAATGCTACGTTTTAACAATGAAAAATTATTAATAGGCTTTTTATACATACCGTCTGAATATAACTCATACCAGTATTTTGAAACAATCAACTTTATTCATCCTCAGATGGAGAAATTCAAATCACTGACATTCTTGTTGATGGAATACACACACACACACACACACACACTTTTTTACATGCAGTATACAGTGAAAGTGGTCAGTAAGTAAGGCTTCCCATTACAGGCGCCAATGAGTAATGCATGGGGTTGGGTGCCTTGCTCAAGGGCACCTTGGCAATGCTAGAGGGGTGAGCCGATATCTCTTCGGCCTCTGGTGCACTTCCACACATGGGTCCAGGGCGAGGTCTTGAGCCTGCGAGTCATGGATGGCTACCAGGTCCAGACAAGTCCTCCGACACACTGAGCCATTGCCGCCACTGAGCATTACAAGCACTGAATTACAGCAAAGATATTAGCAAACAGAGCTTAGATGAACATTCAGACACTTCATTAGATACTCCTTGCTAATACCAGGTCGGACCTCCTTTTACCATCACAACTGCCATGGCATAGATTCAACAAAGTGCTGGGAATATTCTTCAGAGATTTTGATCTATATTTGTCAGTAACAGTACTCAGAAACACTATGGCACTTGCTCATCTGGCGTTAAAGAGTCAAAAGTGAGCCAAGAAAAGATCTCCCTCACCCTTATACCATTAGCAGCCTGAACCTTTGATACAGAGCAGAATGGATCCATACTTTCATGGTATTTGCACTGAATTTTGACCCTACCATCTGTGTGCTGCAGCAGAAACTGAGACTGATTAGACCAGACAATCTTTTGTTGTCCAATTTTGATTAAGCCTTGCAAAGTGCAGCCTCAGTTTCCTGTTGTCAGCTGACAGGAGTGGCATCCGGTGTGGTCTTCTGCTGCAGTAGCCCATCTGCTTCAAGGTCTGATGTGTTGTGTGTTCTGAGATGCTCTTCTGCATACCTTGGTTGGTGGTTATTTGAGTAACTACTACCTTCCTATCAGCTTTAAGCGTTCTGGCCATTCTCCCCTGACCTCAGGCATCAACAAGGCATTTTTACCCAGAGAGCTGCCATGCACTGGATATTTTATCTTCTTTTTTCAGACCAGTTTCTTTTAGTAAACCTTACAGATGGTTGTGTGGGAAAATTCCAGTAGAAAAACAGGTTCTGAAATACTCAGACCAGCCCATGTGACACAAACAACAACAATGCCATCTTCAGAGTCACTTTAGTTGCCTTTCTTCTCCAGTGATTAATTGCACTCCAGTGATTGCACTCTGTCAGGTAAGTGTTTAGCTCCCCTGTTTAGTTAGGTCTCAGCACAAAATATACAAAAATATGGATTAGCTTGACTAGAGGGAACGTAGCAAGTGTAGTTTGATGTGCTTCATGGAGTACTGCAGTGTGCAGCGAGACACTGCCACACTCTCACTTGCAATAGAAAGAGCTGTGGAGGGATTGCATTGGCTATGACTGAAAAGTGGTAAAATCCTAGACATGCTGCTGTGAAGGAGCATTTCTGTGAATATTTAACCGCTAGCTGGTGGAATGTGTCTATATTACTCATAGAGGTAATTTGTTATTGCTGATTCTGTTTTAATCCAGTTTGAATCAACACACTGTTTGGATTCCTCCTTTTAGCAAATGCAGAGGTCATCCAAATACTTCTTTTTGCAACCTGGTTTAAGACTCTTATGCATTGGCTTCACTTTTCAGACTTGATGCTATGTTCATCTTTTATATACAGTCAGTGGCTGTAATAAGCAGCTTGCATAAATGCTATTTTTTTAATACAGAAAGTTTCTGCTGTGGATACAACTGAAGAAGCTCTGTTGCTGTATCTGACATGCGAATTTTTCTCTGTGAGAATGAGTCGTTTACTTTCTTAATGTCCATTTTTTCAAATGTTATTCCCTCTTTCCCTTTCCTTTAAAAATTTTAAATGCGCCTCCTCACCCCTCTCTCCAAATCTTCATGTTTTATTGAACTTCACTGCATTTCCTACAGAGGTTGCTAGCCAGTCACTTTGAAGATAATTTAATATAGTGGAAAAATAAGACCATACAATATTGACCATACAATATTTTCGCCAAACAAAGCATTTTCAGTGTTGTGATCTTCTGCCTTAAAGTAATTCATTTAATCAAGAAGTCTTTGCTATTTTGTATTTTTGGATGACAGCCAGGTCTAAATCCATGTTAAACCTCTTATAAAATATGATTTGGGGGATGTTAAACTGTGAAAAAAGTACTGTCAGTGCAATCACATAAAAATCTATATTTATGGGATTTCCTAATGTTAATAAGTGAGCTAACATTTTAAAAAAAAACTTACAGAAGTCATAAAGTATCAAAGTAATATGACATTGTAAAGTATACTTTTGTGTTTGAGGGGTACACACAGGGTAATACACTATCAGGCATCCATTCCTCATATTCTCGTTCATCCTCTCATCCTTATGTCCATTGATGATATGCATCAGTGACATCCCACATAAATCCACTGCTACTGATGCATTGTTGTCTTTGATTCATTTTATTACTGTGGCAGGTGGCAGCCGTTACTATCAGCTCTGCTCAAATTGGACACATGCAGACAAACACAAGCATACACACATATGCTTGCCTGATATTGGCTGTACTCATAGCCCACACAAAGTAATCTGGTGGTGTCATTTGATGGCTGGCAGTGTATTTTGTTCAGCTCAGTCAACACATTGAATTTAATTTCCTTTTTGCATCCTTCAACTAATGTTTTTGCCCCTTTTTATCCTAAAGTAATTTTCCCTTTTGTGTGCACATTCTGTGTTTTTTCACACCCATTTTTCTTCCCATGTATAGTTGCCTCTCTATGTGTTTGTCTTTACTGGTTTAGCTTTGTGTTTGTCTGTGTGTCTGTCTCCTCATCTGTCCTGATGTCTTGCTCTTCATCTCTGTCTGTCACTCTCTCTCTCTCTTTCTCTCTAGCCCCTCTGTCAAAATCACACAAACACCCCTCCCTCCCCAGCCTGCCTTTTTGCCCGGGTTTCCTTAAATCCCCCCACTGCCGAGAAAGTGAGTGACAGTACTATATGCACAGTCTGAAACCAACTGATGTGGTTTTTAAACACATACGTCACAAGTAACGGGGGTAGGAGAGAGGGAGGGGAGAGGAGAGCAAATGATGAACAGAGACAAGGAGAGAGAGAGAGAGAGAGAGAGAGAGAGAGAGAGAGTACAGAAGGATATATTGACTCAAAGCTGGTCTGCATGCTCTACAGAATGTGAGAGACAGAGGATGTGAGAGCAGGCAAGATGGAGAGCTGGCACAGATGAAGACTGTCCCTGGGTATGTTTTTGAGGGTGGCTAAAATTGTGAATGTGTGTATGAATGTGAGTGTGTGTGCACATGTGCTTGCATGTGCGTGTCTCAGTATGTAAAAGGGTGAGAGCGAATGAGTTTGCAAGCAACATGCAGCAAGTGAACATTTGAACGTGGGGACCCAAGCAGTGAATTTAGGTGCTGTTACATAAGAGCAGTGTAAGTGACTGAATGAGTGTAGGTATCGAAGATGGGAACAGGCTGTTTGGGGTCTTAATGTGTTGAGGATCTTATCAAATATGTGTCTCTGTGCGTATGTCTTGTGAGGAACATGGGATGCTCTTAGAAATGCAAGTTTACAACTGAGTTAAGTGCTGAAATGGATGTGTATTAAAATACTACCTCATATGCATGTATGTAAATATGTGTGTGAGAGGATCAGTGGGTTTTATCATGGAGTAGAGATGAGTTACAGCAATACTGATGAAAACAAAGCCAAACAGCACATTTTCAATACTTGTCTGTTTTGTGGTATTGCTGATTTTTGCATCACTTCAAACCAAAACCATTTCAGCAAACTGTGTGGCACCATGTAGAGAGGAAAAAAGTATGTAACTTCAAAATGCCACCAGTTCAAAGAGCTGAAACAATCGATAGCTATTTCATGTGCAAATTGATGGAAGAATAATCAATAACAATTTTCATAACTTATTAAATTATTTGTCATGCAAAATGTCAATGATGCAACATTTTTCTATGATTTTCCTCTTTCTCTCTGTTGTTAATGAAACATCTTTGAGTTTTAGACCCTTGGTCCACCTGGCTGTGAATTTCTGGACAAGTACTGATGTTTTAAATAGCAATTTTGGCCAATAGTGGATAACACTATTCTTTCTGTCCATTTTATTTTGTTTGTGCTCAGGGAAATTAGTCTTTCTGTTCTTTATCACACTGTGTTGGGACATATGTCCAGTACAAAACTGATGTGGGGCATTAAATAAATATTGGCCACTGCCATCAGCAAATGTAGTCTCATTTCTTAATTTTTCTTATCTGTCAAAAATATTCTGCCAGTACATCAGTGCATCATTCCCTTATCTGAAGATGTGAAAATGCTGCTGGACATTTTTCCATCTTTAATTAACATTAAAGTCTTCTAGTGGGTCACACATTTGCACCACACACCAAAGGTCCCCGTTCGCATCCAATAGAAGACACGAGTCAGTGTACTCCTAGTCCTAAATGGGAGGGTTGTGTCTAGAAGGGCATCCAGTGTAAGATCTGTGCAAAATCGCATACGCAGATATGTCCACTGTGGTGACCCTTTGGGGAAAAAAGGGAGCAACTGAAAGTACCTTACTATTAAAAATAAAGTAATCCATAATGAAAATTACTTCAGATCTGGAGTCGGTGCTCTTACGTAAGTTTTCCACTCAAGAAAACAACACTTCAGAGGCTAATCATTTGTTCCTGCAAGATGTGAATCTATCAAATACTAAAGAGCAAAACTGTTTTTTTTTTTAAGGGGAGAGAATACTCTTGAGATCTCCGGCAACATGTTAAATGAAAAATGGCGCAGACATTGAGGAACAGAGGTCACCCGTTGAACCTAATCAGCTGTGACGTGATGGAGATGTGAAACATATAGAAGGATGACAAATGGCATGCATCCTCCCATGACCTGTTGTTACATCAGTGTTGGCAGTGACTCAGTTAAGCTTGTTCATGAAGTAGACATGTACATTTTTTGCTAAAGACTAAGCTAGTTTTTTAATGAAGTTATTTTTATCTTTAACATTTTAATCTGGGACAGGAGCGGTAAACAAAGGGAAAATGGCCACTATCTTGTTTGAAGTTTTTCTGTGACCAATAAAATCAAACTAGCTCTTGAAATATGAAAGATTCAGCAGCACTGTGGGAGTACATGAGATAGCACATCTTCAGTACTTCTTAATTGCTGCTAGGAAAATAGGAAATTAGAGCACTTTGTTTTAATGGTGATGGACTCTAGTAACAGTGCTTCATTTAGTTACAAATATGTTAAGGACTAAGAAAAGCTTCAAGTAATATTAAGTAAATATTGCCCAAGGGAGTTATACATGAAGGGGAGAAGAGTGAAAGAACGAGATAAGGGAGGGATTAAAGTACTGATACACAAGTGGCATCCCTTGTTCATACTTTACAGCACTACATTTGAATAGTCATTCAGAACATGGACTTGATGCTGACACAATGTGTGAGTCACACTTGAAGTGCGAAAGGTTCTGGTGAAATCTATTTTGGCTTTTGACAAGTCAGGATCGCATTAGCAGATGAAAGAAGGAGCGTGTTTTAGTTTTTTGCAGGATATTACAGATGTGTCATGATCACTTGTGAGTGGATTTTCACTTCCCAGCTCCATATGTAAATAAACGCATCCAAATATAATGTTCTTTACAACAATGGGAGGTAGCAATGTGCTTCCTGTACCTGGGCTTCAAGCAATTAATAAAACAAACCAAAACAATATAGATCAGGTCCATTACTTTGCATTTTGTGGGTAAACACATGAGTATGTAGAAGGTGTCAGTTGAGTAAATTGTCTTTCACTGTGATGCTGTGATGACACATTTCAGACATGGAACCACGGTTCCAGGTTATAATTTTAAATTTTAAAGGTGTGATTAAACCCCAATCTCAAAATTTTTCTACATTCACCAAATACTACTCTTGGCTAAATGTGCTCAAACTCAAAAGTGAAAATAATAATGAAAAGAAAGCTTTCCAAGACAAATCTTTTCTGGCAGAAAGCCCTGAAACAAACTTTTCACCTGCAGATAGCTGAAAGAATGTGGCTGTATACAGCTCAGACCACCTTCGAATGTGGTCTGAGTTATCACATCTCGATGCACCCCTAGGGGGAGTCATACCTTTGCTTGGCACTGTCCGCTTGTGATGGGTTCACCTAAGATGTATGTTAATGCAGGTGATAACAGGGCTAATGTGGTCTGAGCCCTGCTGCTGTAGAAACTCAGACAGTGGATAGCTGCAGAATCATGGGAGGCTGACTGTGTTTTCATGTTATACTCTCTGCCTTTCTTACCTCATTCATTTCTTTCTCTCTCTGCTTTGCCTTTTCATTTTCATCCAACAGTCCCATTTGACAGTCCACATGAGTGTCTCCAAGCCCCCGC
>VUQH01044419.1:0-11318 GCA_015106775.1 Etroplus canarensis | reverse complement strand
GCCTCCACCCCTTCCTCATCCGCCTCCTCCCCCTCGGCAACGCCCCACTCCATTGCCCCACCCCCACCCTCACCGGTCAAAATCTCTATGCAGGAGCACTTTGCCATTAACGTGTGTCCAGGGCCCATTCTCCCCATCCCACAGATCTCAGACTTCTTCCCACGTTTTCACGACTATCCGTGCACACCACCACCTCCCAGGGAGAAGAAGATCCTGAAAGAGGAGACTTTCAATGGGGAGACGGGTGGAGGATACAAGGATGGCGAGAGAAGAGGAGAGAATGAAGGAGACAGGGAGGAGTTGATTGACTCTGATGATGATGATAGTGAGTTTTGTGGTGGGAAAGTTGTGCTCAAGGTTCAAAGTCAGGTATTTTGATTCATGTGAAAATGACTAAGCAACACTTTAATGCAATTTAGAGTGGAATGTCATCTTGTTTTACTTGATTTGAGCTTTAGCCTTTTTCTCCTCAGAAGCACAGCATATGTTTGCAGAGTAATTGTGGAGTCAAGCATTTTTCCAGAAGTGTTCGGCACACCCACTTTATCTGACAGAATGGCTCTAATGATTTATTACACAGCGCTGCAATAGTGGGACTCTGGTTTCTGCTCTTTTCCAAACAGTAATCAAACAAGACAGATCAATTCATATTAGGCAGCGTTGTATTTTTAAGAGCCCATCTGCTACAAATATGACTCAGTGTTTTTGAGTGTGTGTTTGACTGAATGTGTCTGTGCTTTTTACTGACAGTAATTGCTGTGGTTTGTGTGTTTTTTTTAGCCTACCTGGGAACGCTGGAGTTCAGCCTGCTCTTTGATCAAGAGAACAACTGTCTGCATTGTACTATTCACAAGGCAAAGGTACACACAGTTGTAATATATTCTTTATAAACAGGCAGTCTCTCTGTATGTGTGCCATTGCATAATCCTCCTTGAAGAGCCAGTGAAAATAATTCCCCTGTAATGCTTTTACGTTTGCACAAGACGTCAGACTGCCGTCTCTCAACCTTTTTAGAGAAACACGTTTACCACATAGCCTTGGCAGCTTGTCAGTTCAAGACTAAATCATCTTGCAACACTACAAAATGCTAGATAATGTGGCTAGGGTGTTCGTGCAGATACATTATGGTCATTGTACAAGGACATGAGCCTTGCATTGCATGTTTCATACTCTCTCATGATGTCAATTATGCAAATCTCACTGAACAATTCCCTTGAGGACACCACAAAGGAGGTAGGAAACACTGGCACAGAGAGAAAACAGCCAGAAGAACTATTCAGATGTAACTATTGTCAAAGTGGTCTGTCATACTCGCTGTCTTTTTCTGACCGTGCCGGTTGTGTGTGAATTGTTTGAGAGTGTGGTGATGTTACCTTTGACACTACAGTATATGTGTGTTTGTGTGTCTATTTGTGTCCACAGGGACTGAAAGCCATGGACTCCAATGGGCTGGCTGATCCATACGTTAAGCTTCATCTTCTCCCTGGGGCTAGCAAGGTCATTGCTTCCACCTTAACATTTATCACCTTAGCATTTATCACAGCATACCTCCACGCGGGGATGTCCCACTTACTAACTTGTCGTCACTAAACTCTACATCACACAGTACCTGGTATTAAAAGTAGATAATTTATATTGGGAAAAATACTAATCATACAATATTTACATTGAAAAAAGCAAGAAAATTACTTTTTCTATATCAAAATCTCCCTTTAGCATTCTTGTTTATCACACACTATGAAAAGGTCAAAAACTAGAAAAACAAAAATATAACACGGGCACGGACTAATCTGGTGTGTTACTTCAATCCGCTGAGCAGCGTCTCAGTTGGTTACTGCTTAATGTGGCTCGCCCGGTGCTGTGCTTTATCGAGCACAAACATGTTCGGGTCCACTGCACTTCTCTTGTCTTGTTTTAAAGCTCGAGCAGCAGGGAAGATAAAGCTTGCCACAACAGAAACCCCTGGTTGTGGCAGAATGCAACCTGTTGTCGGCCATTTTGGCTCAAAGTTGACACGAAATGAGGTTATGAAAGTGCAGAGAGGGGGACACTGAGGCAGTACAGCCTGAACAAGGCAAATGTCTGAGGTCTAAGGTGCCAACAATAACAACGTCTGGGGGATTTTTGTCCTCCAGCCTTCCTCTGTCTGTCTTATACCCTGTTGTTATAATTTTCACTTTCCACCTTTATCTCTGTCTCTATCTCGCAATCTGCCTCTGACCCTCTTTGACCTTGAAATACCAACAGTGTGCAGAGAGGGAGACAGCTGAGAGAGGAAGAAGGGGAGGAAGGAGAGGAGAGGAGGGAGAAAGGGAGAGAGGGAAAGACAGATGAGGGGAGGACAGCAGCAGGTGGTTGTCATGGAAACAGGGAGGATTGTTACACAGCTCACGTCAACAGGCAATTGTTGATGAGGGAGAGGGAGGGGAGGTATAGGTGGTGGTGTAGGGGCACGTAAAAGGCATCAATGAGTAGTACCCATGAATGACTGTTTACTGAATAGCCACCACACAGGGGGTATTTAGTCACAGGTAAAGTGGGAGCATGCTCAGGTAGAAGTGTGGACACACACTCGCATATCTACTCCTGTCCTCCTGAATGGAGACACATGCCTTTTGTGCCCTGCACATTATCTTGCTTCCTTTTCTCCTTTCTCACTTGCACCAACACATACTCTTTAAGCAGGACACAGCCAAGTATGCCTTGTTGTGATGTCAAACACGCTGCAAAACATGCTCTGCATGACCTTGTGTATGTGCAGACACATGCTAAGGATTTAGTCATAGCCACACAGACAAGCTTCCACCCTCCCTCTCAATCACTGCTTTTCTCTCTCTCATACACACAAACAGGCACAGACAATTGTTTTTGGAGCCTCTGTGATGGTCACTGTTGTCTTTATCTCTTCATTACTAACTGAGATGAAAAGAAAATTCATTCAGAGCTTTGGGATGTAGGGATTGAGGAAGAGGGAGTGTGAAATAAGTAAAATGATCCATGCAGGCAGATGGAGAGAAAGGACGAGTAGTATGATGGACAGATGGAGTGCTAGAGATAAAATGTTTAAAAGAGAAAAAGAAAAAAGGGATTGGTAAAAAGGGAAATGGCGAAAGGGAGTGACAGAGACAGGGAACTGGTGTTTTTAAATATTTGAAGATGGAGCATGTGGTAGCATATGTGCTCAGAAACCAAACCAAATTCAGGCAAAAACAAGCAGCGATTATTTGGGAAATAGTTGTTCTGCTGAGCTGTACTAGCACATACACAAGTGGTGCAACACCACTGTGAGTCGTGACGCTGCTTAAGCATGGCACGGCACATTAATGAATCAAACAAATGACACAAATCGAAAGCACTTGTTCCCTTGATCGACCAAGTTCTAAAAAGCTGACTCTTGTCAATAAGCCAGATGTTTCCAGCAGGAAAATGAAAATAGAGAAGGAGACGTGAGATCTGAGAAGAGGGAATGGCAGCACAAGCAGAACAATAGGATGAGGGGACCAAATCAGACAAAGAAAAAAATGTCAGGGAGCATTCAGCCTGTGGCCCTGAGGCACTACAGCAAGAGGCTGACAGTAGCAGAAAGGAAGAGAGTTGGGGCATCTGACTTCGAAGCCTCAGACTTGAGCAGGAGTACATTAAGAAAGAAATGTACATTTATAATATGCATGCAGTATAATTTTGCATAGCCTGCAGTGATGAAAGAAGAAAATACTTTTCCACCAAGTAAATTTAGCAACAACACTATGCAAAAATATTCTATTAAGCAAAACACTCGCAGTCAGAATGAAATATGCAAATTAACTATAGAGGCTATTAATGTATTTTTTTAATCAGCAGAAAAAAATAAAGAATACACAATTCTACAAAGAGTTTTTAGTAATTAATGAATTACTAATTAGTAATTAGCAGCTCAGACCAGTCAGTTATTTCTGCCCATGGCTCAATAAGGTCTTACTAACCCATCAACCAGAGGTTAACCCAATGCTAAATCTTGTGTTCAGAAATTGTAAGGAAAAGTCTATCTAAATATCAATATGTGCATGTCCTGAAGGCAAATGAGGCAGTATGAGGCTGCAAACTTTATTTATGGATGCTAAAGCTATTTAGGGGTTGTGAGCATTTCCTCTTCTGGAAAGGTTTAATTTTTCATGATGATTGCGTTGCACATTTTAATTAGCTGCTGTGTTGTGTTTGAGACACAGTGCTTATTTTGGAGGTCTGGTTGGTGCTAATGCACTGTCTAATCATGTTGGGGAGGAGACAGATGAACAGGTGAGGTGAGGGAAGCCATGTGTCTTTTCACTCTTTTTTATAAATCAGGTCATGATTTCCAAAATGAACAGAAAAAAATTACATTTCCTCATTTTTTCTCTATATATTTTCATGATTTTTTATCACTAATTTTTGCAACATTTTCATAATCATTTATTCCCTCTCTAATTGTGATCTGATGAATTTGCTCCCTTGCTCTTCAACATTCCTGAGTCTTGTTTTATTCTTAGGATCTTTTCCTTCCATGACGCTCTCTTATGTCTCACTTTTCCTCGGCAGGCAAACAAACTACGCACAAAAACCCTGAAGAACACACTGAATCCAGTATGGAATGAAACACTGGTCTATCATGGCATCACAGCAGCCGACATGACCACCAAAACACTCAGGTAGGAGCTCAACTTTGAATCTCACTCTGGCCAGCACTGCTCCCCCAAGAACAAAAATGTATTATGTGAATGATGAAGGGCCATACTTGAAATTCTCCAGTGACTTGCCAATAGCAAGTCTGATTCCCAGTGGGCCTTTCCAGGTACTGTCATTCATTACTGCAGCTGAGTGACGCCAGCCAACTGTTCCACTTGCTGCTGCTGCAGTAACTGCTCAGGTGTTGGCTTTGCCAGCAGACTCCGCCCCCTCCCTCCCACATTGCTTTCCATGTAGAGTGATCGAGGTCAAACGTAGCCATCTTGGCCCAAAAACTCTGACGCATGCATGTCATTCTGTCTGTGTATGCTGATTCAGAGACAGAGTTTTGTGTGTGTTTTGTTTATGAACGTGCAATCAGTGTCAGTTTAGTCAGAGGATTCATAATAGGCTTGGATAGCATTGTTTATCCTGTGGAAATGCAATGCAGAAGCTATGCACATACTCACACACATAAATCTAATCTACGTCGCACACACAAAGGCTGGTAGTCAGGTGTCCGCTTATCCTCTTGTGTGCATGTCAAGGGCAATCACTGGCAGGAAACAACATGCATGGCCCCTCCTCTGCATGTAGTCAAAATACACACACATACACAAGCAACCAATGTCCTTGAGCTTTTAGAAACATCCACGTTTGAAAAAGAAAAAAATTACTCTCCTGCCCCAAACACACACATTTGACATGCAAACACAAGCTTGAGGAGAGACCCCTCAAACTAGAGGAAACCCACCTGACCTTTGTTCAAGGACATAGCCCACAGCCACACACCAGCACGGGGGCTCTGGGTTGCCAAAATGAGAAAGAGGAGGAGGTGGAGTGTGACCAGTGCCAAGCAAGAGATGAAGAGAGAAAGAAGTGGCTGCCAAGATCAACAAAAAGAGCAGGAAGAAGAGCATGAATGATGTCAAGTGACAGATAAGGGTGTGTGGAAGAGGAAACTTGGGAAGCCAAGACTGACGAAGACGAGAAAATAGAGGGATGGAGAGAATCCAAGGGTCAACTGAAAGAGAGACAGAGGGACAGTAGCTAGAGTAGCTTGTAAGATGGATAAAGTGATGAATGATGAAACTCACTTAGCTGAGAAAAAAGGGAGACTGTTGGGGAGGAGTTTACTCAAAGGGGAGCCAAAAAACGAAAGAATGAGGACAGTGATAAATATGTGAGACAGCGCTGCTGTCTGAAAGTAAGAAGAGTGGAGAGAAAGAAGTGACAGACATAGAGAGAAGGGGATGATTAAAATTGGCTCCGAGTCTCTCTGGATAAGTCTGGGCACCAGCACAATACCTCAGATGATAAACATACATTGTTCTCGTTGCTCTCTAGAAAGGGGCAAGATGTCAGAGAATGGGAGAACAGACAGGGATCCGCAGAGAGATGTTTACTCACTGGGTTGTGCCCTGCTGCATGTGCTCTGCCGAGGATGCTGTAGTATTTGATCCCTGTGCTCTGTGCACTGCTGAGAGGGAGGACTCTGTCCAGACTCAGCCTCTCGTAGACTTGCCTGAAGGCCTGGATAGTGCAAAGTTTATTGTCAAACTGGGCCATCCTGTCACATCCAATAGGTTCTGCTTCTAAAGTATGTGTTTTCATGGAAGAGCAAGGACTATGAGGAGATTCAAACCTGCCATAACTGAGTTTTTGTTCACTTTTTGCCAATGACAACAAGCACTAAACACAAAAATGCCGTTTCATCACCGTTTAAGTTGAGACATTTACTCATCCATCAGGTATGGACCAACTTTTTCCTTTATTTTGAGTTTTACTTCTGGTCACTAGATTAATATGCATCCAGTATGTTCTTTTACCTGTTCTTTGGTCTCCATTACGATTTTCAATTAAAATATCTGCCTCAGCCTGCTCAGCAGCCAGCAACAACTGCGTCTGCAATTTTGGTGCTGAGGAGGTAATGTACAGTGAGTTATTCTTTGAAAACAGCTGTCTGCTGCAGCCAGAAGAGGTTGCTATGAGAGTGGTTTGAGATTAACCACTAGAGGTAAGTTGCAAAGTAGACAGCTGAACAGCAAACTGAAATTCAATATAAAGTTGTGCAGTTTGGCTGGTTTGCTCCTCACAACTAGTTACCTATTCATCAGTCAATTAATACATTGTTAAAAGAATGAGGTTAAAATCCCTTATATTTCAGTTCTGATGATTAGTGAAACCCAGGATTACTGTATGACACCAAGAGAGGTTTATTTCAACAGTAAGCAATTTTTGAACAGTGGTTTGGCATATAAATACAAATATTTTTTTTTTCTTTCTTCATTGTGCTGTGGTGTGCCAATTTGCCAAAATACTTTTTACATTACATCTACATTCACCAGCCACTTCAATAGATACAGCTGGCTAGTACTGGATTGGACCCCCTTTTGCCGTCCAAACTGCATTAATTCTTTATGGCATAAATTCACCAAAACTTTTGAAGAACATTCCTCATAGATTTCGATCCATATTGATGTGCTAGCATCACACAGTTGCTGCAGATTTGTCAGCTGCACATTCATGAAGCAGATCTCCTGTTTCACTCCATCCCAAAGGTGCTCTATTGGACTGAGATGTGGTGACACTGGAGGCCATTTGAGTACAGTGAACAATTTGTTATGTTCAAGAAACCAGTTTGAGATTATTTGAACTTTGTATTATTGTCTGTTATCTTGAGGGAAACAGCAATCCTTTTTGACACTGTGGTCAAAAAGGAATGGACATGGTCAGCAACAACACTTTGGTAGGCTGTGGCACTTAAATGATCATTTGGTACTAAGGGGCCCAAAGTGGGCCAAGAAAAATTTCCACACTATTACAATGCCATTAGCAGCCTGAATCATTGATACATGTGGCAATGGATCCATGCTTTCATGTTGTTTTCACCAAATCCTGACCCTACCATCTGAATGTAAAAGCAGAAATTGAGACATATCACACTAAGCATTCTTCTAATGTCCAATTTTCAAGAACCCATGTGAATTGTAGCTTCAGTTTCCTGTTCTTAGATGACAAGAGTAGCACCTGTAGTGGTCTTTGGCTGCTATAGCCCATCTGCTTCAAGGTTTGACGTGTTGTACATTCAGACATGCTCTTCTGCATACCTTGGTTGTAACGTGTGGTTATTTTTGTTACTCTGGACTTCCAGTCAACTCAAACCAGTCTGGTCATTCCTTGCCTTGTGACTGGCTGATTAGATATTTGTGTTAATGAGCAGCTGAACAGGTGTACCTTATGTGAGTCTATATAGGTACCTGGTTTATGTGACAATGTAAGCTTTTCTTCTTTTTGGTCATACAGGATTCAAATATACGGGTGTAAGGATAAACATTATTTCAGTTTATTCTCACAATGATGAGTTTATCTCTGTTTTATTGAATTAGCACAGGCACAGTGATTTGGAGCCTATCATAGTAGCTGTTTGTCATAGTAGCATGAAGGCACTCAAGTAGCTTTAGCTGAGAGCAGCATTTTCTTTGATACTGTAGGGTTTTGATGACAGTGCTGCAAATGGTGTACCTGACGAAGAGTAAGTCTTTCTCTTGTGAATGAATAAGATAATTTAAAAGCAGATCTGGATTGTGAGAATTACAAAAAGACGTCCGGAGCTTGTATCAGACACTTTGAGCTATGAATTGCGTAACTGTCAAAACTGTATCCCATCAGCAGTCTGGGAGTTGGGGACAGATGAAGCAGTGACATTTAAATACCTTATAATTTAGTTTTCCAGGCCAAATTTATACTTTGGAATCCAAAATTCCCAAAAGGCTCAAACTCTTGGAAAACACTGCCTCTCAGCTGCTGTGGTCACACTAGAGAAAAGGACAAAGGTCCTATGACTTCTGAAAGTGAATGGATGCGCTAGTCTTCAATAGAGATGGCGCATTTCATGCAAAAATCTAAGTCTGTGTTCAGGCTGAACAACTGAGCTGTTCTTCATTCTCCCACCTACTCACCATCACAACAACTAACACCTCGTTTTTAGGATGACCAGATCCCAACAAAACAAAAGTAGGATGAAGAGACTGGTATTTGTGTAGGACAATATGGGACACAACATACAACTTACAGCTCATGTATATATCAACAGGCTTTTAAAAATAACATAGAATATACTTTACAGATTCAGTTGTACTGTTTTCATGCAGCAGTCTGCTTACAAAGAAGAACATAATAGGCATAGATTAGATTACTTTTCTCAGCATTACAAGTGTTACAGTCAGTCCACTCTTAAATGAAGCAGAATTATGCAAAATGGTCCCTGCTGCTGTACTTTCCTAAACCTTTTCTACATTATCTCAAGCAACAAATGTGATCATACTGTATGGTGTAACTGTAGCTTAAAAACACCATAATATTTATGTTATTTAAATGTTTCTTGCAGAATAATATACCTGAAGACCAACTATGCACTTAAGCATAACCATGTACATTTACTCAAACAGATTCAATCATCATTTCAAAATGTGGGGTGTGGAAAAATAGATGAGTGGGACATCTGATCACCCTATTCATTTTACTGACTGTGCATTGTAATGATACTCATGATAAACTAGCTTTAACATTTAGAATTTGCACTGAACCATTGTTGTAATTTTTTAAGTATTTCCATGCAGAATTGTATGATGGCTGTAATCATCTTTAGCTTTTACATGTCTTCTGTTTGTACAGTTCCATCTAATCTTAGCACTTCTTTACTTGTCTGGGATGTGGTAGGTAGTAACGCTTCATCTTCTATTTTTGTTGTTAAATGGTGGTTGGCAAATGGCTCGTATTTGCATTCCCTCCACCCATTAGCAGTTATAGCATTTTGCATATGCCCATGCACTAGCAAAAAAGAAAACAAGTGAAAATGTCTTAGACAAAACACAGACCTAAAACTTGAGTGGTATACTGCAAAGCAAGTTCAACATAGCCAGGCTTTCTTTGTATTAGTTGGCTTGACAAAATCCTAAAACACCAGTCATAGATTACAAGTATCACATTGATGGTTATCAACTTTCTCTTTCTAGTTCTCTGACGGAATCTGTGCAAGCTCACATAAAATGGAGTGTTTGATGCTCTCTTCCCCACAAAAATCAATCAGTTGAGCACTGCCTACTTTGATCAGAAACATCACCAGAGGAACAGGTGATACAGATCTATAAAGAGTATTAAAAAAACAACAACAAATGAAACAAGTGCTGAAAAAAGACAAGAGTTTAGTGCCACAGAAAATCTTTATTCTTGTGAGTTCATAGGTATTTATTCTACTAATGAATTTATTATCTATCACCACAAGCACTTGAGTGAAAAAGTATTATCTCAAGTAAATGTGTTTATTTAGCTCTGAAACTTTTGATACAGTTAAAGTCCACTCAGCGTGTTCAGTTCTGACAACCTCCCACAGCCTAAAAAGGTGAGGCAGAAAGTACTTTAGTTTGTTTGCTTATGAAAGTGATTTTTTTATTTATAACATAGGCTAGGCATAATAACCCCTCTGTTTGTTTGGTTGGTTGGTTTTTTGTTTGTTTGTTTAAATTTAATGACCATTCCTTGGTCTAGAAAAAGAAGTGCTTCAGCTGAAACTAGACATGACACCTTTTGCCTGTAAAAGACACTAAATATCTCCCAGACTGGGTCCAGCACCTTTGTGGGATAACTCAAATAAGATCTGTGTGAACAAGCTGAGCTGTATATCACTCTTAGTGCATCAAAAGATTCTAAAAGAATATGTAATCTGTGGGAAAATCCAGATGAATATTTTTTCTACAGTGCAGTCTTTATATGGACTTGAGCTTTGTTCACTACTTGAACATCAGTGACGTAGTAGCTCATCTGACTCATGATATATCAGAATTCACAGGTTATTGTAATGTGTGAAGCACAGACAGAAAGTGTTATTTTTTTTTGTCATTCATCAGCTGTATTCCACAAACTAATGAGCATTCAAATCCACTGAGAAGTCAAGGAGGCTCACAAACAGTCATATCCAGGACAAATTAAACTTGTTCACTACCAAGCGTTAAATTTCAGTAGTAACCATGGGCATAAAAACCATGAACATACATGGTCATCATGGACATCAGCATGTCTTAGTATTAATCAAGATTCAAGATTCAAGAGAGCTTTTATTGTCATTTCGACAACATATAGCTGGCGCAGAACATAGTGAAATGAAATAGTGTTTCTCCAGGACCTGGTGCAACATATAAACATGTAAACATATGACATGTGACAGAGACAGGACTGGTTTTTATTTTTACAGTTAAAAAATTTAAGTTTAAAAGATTTAAAAAAAATAAAAATAAAAATAAAATAAATAAATAAATAAATAAAGTGCAATGTGTGCAACATGTGCAACAGTTGCAACAATGCAATGCAATGTAAACAATGCCAAGGACACCCTACAATGCAAAAACAGTACACAAGAAAGGCAAAAAAAGAAAACACAAGAACAAGACACTAGCGCCAAAAGAAAGAAAGTGCCGTAGCAGCAACTGAGGTAGTGTAGATTATGTGAGTGTGTGTGAGTGAGAGAGAGAGAGAGAGAGAGAGAGAGAGAGAGAGAGAGAGAGAGAGAGAGAGAGAGAGAGAGAGAGAGTGGTTTACAGTGTTATGCAGTTCTGGGTTTGTGTGTGTGGGTGAGTGTG
>VUQH01044417.1:10213-23320 GCA_015106775.1 Etroplus canarensis | reverse complement strand
AAAGGAAAGTTTTAAGTCTGATCTTAAAAGTAGAGAGGGTGTCTGTCTTCTGAATACAAACTGGGAGCTGGTTCCACAGGAGAGGGGCCTGATAGCTGAAGGCTCTGCCTCCCATTCTACTTTTAAAAACTTCAGGAACCACAAGTAGGCCTGCACTCTGAGAGAGAAGTGCTGTACTGAGAAAATACGGTAGAATGAGATCTTTAAGATGGGATGGGGCCTGACTGTACCAGATTTTGTATGAGAATGTTACTAGATGCATTTGACCTCCTGTTATAGGATTTTTAGTTGGGTATAGGTGTGAATTCCATATGAAGGGGTAGATCTAAATCTAACCCTAAACAGGCCAGTGGTGACCTGGTGGACAGTAAAAACATCCAATCACTGCGTTTAACAGGTATAATGACATGTTTAATGGCTTATATGCTCCTGAAGGTTTTCACAGGCTTTATGTTGCTGATTTACCCACTCAGCTCCACACGAAAGAGCAGCTAAAGCTGACCTCTGTGCTGCCCTTTAGCTCTATACATGCTGATGCACAGAGCCCAGACTAACTGCCTGTAGCACATCTGGGATGAACTGGTATGCACACTTTGAGGTACCCGACCTCACTAACGTTCCTGTGGCTGAATGGAGGCAAATCCCTGCAAATGACTCCCAACTCTGGTGGAAAACTGGTGCAATGTTCAGGTACAGCCACATGTCCTCCTGGTCTTTTTGTGACAGTGGCTATCTAAATTCATTTAATTAGTTTTTGTAAACTGAAGAAGGAATGCTGGAACATTTGTGTTAATTCAGATTTAAAAAGTGCCTTTGGCCATGGATCTAGGGGTACACTTTGGTAACCACACAACCCATATGTTTAACCGACTAACTGTAAAGCCAAAAGGTGTGAGACCTCTTTTAAAATGTAACGCTCTAGTTTCTGAAAATTTTCCTATTCAGCATGTGGCTAAAACAAAACCCAGTAATCCCAGACCTGAACCCGACCAGGTGGATGATGAAAGTCTCAGAGACTTCTGACAGGAAACCATTTGGCCCACAAAACCTAATCTGATTCAGTTATATTTATATAGTATATGTGAACTTGTACACAACAACTAAAATGGAGCTTTATTTTGTGAAGAAAGGACTCCACAATACCAGAAAGACAATTGCAGCAATCAGACGATCCCCTATGAGCAACTACTTGGTGACTGTAGGAAGGAAGAACTCCCATTCAGCAGGAAGGAACATCAAGCAGAACCAGGCTCAGGGAGGGGCAGCCAACTAGAGAGAAGCAAAGAGAAGAAATGAGGAGTAAATCATTAAAAACCTCTTGTGATCTTTAAGGACATGTAGGCATTTATCTTTTAATTTTGAATTTGTATCAGTGTCTGTTACTTTACCCTTATTTATACTTCAGTATTCAAATCTCTTGTGCTTCTACAGGAATCAAGTCATGCCTGTGTTTTGGGAATGATTAAATCTAATTTCTTTAGAAAAAACACATCTATGATTTCTTTCAGCATCCTTCAGCTGTTGAAATGCTGTTAAAACACCAACAACACCTCATTCAAAACATATAATCAAACAATAAACTACAAGCTTGCTTTTATTTCCATAAAAAGAGTTTTTCTTTTTACCTCTGGCATAAGTGTACAAGATTTTTCATCATAAATTTGTCTTTTTTTCTCAAAAAATGTATAAAATGAACCTTGAAAATTTTTAGGTGCTTTTTCTTAAAGTGGCCATTTTTGTCCTCACAAATTTCCCAGCTTATTTCTCATAAATTTCCAATTTTTTTCTTGTAATTTTGCCCATGAGCAAATTTTTATTCTGAATTTTTTTCATGAATTTATAAGTTTTTCCTTGTACATTTGTGAGTGCTTTCCCATAATTTTCCAGTTTTTCTCATAAATTAGTGCTTTTTTCCTTGTGAATTTATGATTTTAATATTTTTTTATATTTTTCCTTAAAGTTGCTAAATTTGAGCATAAATATGCAAGTTTTTTCATAAATTTGCCAATTTCTACGCTTTTCTTTTTTTAGTCCTTTTAAAAATTCTTTACATCACAAATTTGCCCTTTTTTATTTACAATAAACAGATTTCTTTTAGTAAACATGGCATTTTTAATTGTGCAAGTTTTCTTTTGTAAATTACAAATATTTGTAATAAATTTACATTTTTATGAACTTAACATTTTCTTTCTTATAAATTTAGGAGTTTGATTTTGAAAAGTTGAGGGTTTTTTCCGTCATACATTTGCTAGTTTTTCTCTCATGCATTTGATAGTTTTGCCTTGTAAATTTTCTGATTTTTCTAGCTTTTATTATAACTTTTTTGGTTTACAGGTCTTGTAAGTTTGTTTTTCCTCATAAATTTGTAAATTTTTTCTTGTAGTAATTTGCCATTTTTTTCTCATGATTTTTTCAGGTACATTTCTGAGTTTAATTGGGTGTCCTCATAGTGTAATGGCTCACACACTCATTCTACAAACAAAAGGTCCCTGGTTCATCCCCAGGTAGGGACACAAGACCCCTTCACCATGGAGGGCTGCGTCAGGAAGGGCATCCTGCATAAAAATCTCTGCCAATTTACCGATGTGGCTTATCTCGCTGCAGTGACCCATTGTGGGAAAACACAAGGAAGCAGCCAAAGGTACATTTTTATATTTCTGACTTTGATCTTGAAAATTTTGCATTTCTTCACTAAGCATTGGCGCTCTCACCCAGCCCTTTCCTTATTTTTACCTTGAGAGACCCTAACACACCATCGGAGTGCAGAAGCACTTCTGTAAATAAAAAGCTGTTATTTAAAACAAGGATGTTGTAATTGAATCAGTTTTCAGCAGGACCTGCCTCTGGGCAAGTTGGCCTTCAGCAGGACCTGGTACTGGGTCAGCAGGTCTTCAGCAGGACCTGATTCCGGATGAACTGGTTTTCTGCAGGACCTGGTTCTGGGTGAATCAGCCTTCAGACACCTGACTGTGGTTTATTTAACTGATTTTCAGCAGGACCTGGTTCTGGATGAACTGGTCTTCAGCAGGACCTGGTTCTGGATGAACTGGTCCTCTCAGACACCTGGCTGTGGTTTATTTAACTGGTCTTTAACCGGACCTGGTTCTGGATGAACTGATCTTCAGCAGACCTGGTTCTGGATGAACTGGTCCTCAGCAGGACCTGGTTCTGGTTGAACTGGTCTTCAGGTGTGCTGCTGCTTCTCAGCTCGCAGATCAATAAATGTGACGTAATCCCGCGGTGGGCGGAGCTTACGTGCAGGCACCATGGCTTCGGTTGGGACCGAGGTGAGTGTGTGAGCTTTTTCTGCGACAAGCTTGGTTTACTTTCGCACTGTTTTCCGCGCCTTGGAAAACGCTTTTCGTCCCGGCAGGCGGGACGCCCCTTAGAGAACGGACGAGCTGTCGGTGTCGAGGTGTCGGTTTGCCGTGAGCTGCCCGCTGCCAGCCCCGGAGCCTCTTGCTTTTGTGCTGGACCGGAGGGCAACTGAATGTGCAGGAAGATGCTGCGCCCCGGAACCTGAATTGCCTGAGCGGTCGCGCTGTCCGTCGTGTGCCGGGGTTTACTTATGCATGCTCCCGGCTCATCTCACTCCCCTGCCTGTGTCCAGCTTTTAGCGGTTCAAAATAAACCGCACACACGCCTTATAATTGCGTTTTTAGCCCGCGCTATCCACAGTTTCCCCCGCATTGTGTGTCGCCGGCTAACTGCTGGCTAATTTCTACACTGTTGTTTAGCTAGCTGGCTAGCAGCCATGCTAGCTAGCAGATTGCTCACTTTTAAATTGGCACAAAAACGGATTCCAGGGTTTTTCCTCTTTACGCGGACCAGCCTTCATTTACACCCGAACAGTGCGGTTAAACGCCCGGCTGATAGTGTTACCTCCACGGTGCTGTGTTGTGCTGTAACTGATGGAGCCAAATGAAGCCAACGCTGGCAGGGCTGCCACAGCCTCCCATTGCACACATATGGCGCCAGATCCGGCTTCATCTTTTCCCTCTCATTATTCTCTACTTTAGTCCCCAATTGTGACTTGAATTATCCCCTCGGCTGCAGGGTTCTCTGTGCTAGGTGTCTCCAGTTATTGTCATGGCACACAGGCCTGGTTGCTGTTTGTAGCTGCTTTGCTTAGTTTTGCCTTTTAAAGGGAGGTTTTATGAGTAAAAATCGATCATTTCGGCCGATCGACTGAAGCAGATGTGCCACTGCTCCAGTCTGTGTTGTTTAATTTCATTTGGTAGATTTAGCAGATAGATTAACATGCGTTTCTTGTTCGGCAGAGGTCGCTCCAGCAGTGCTGAGAGTATCAGGGGGTGTAGCAGAGAAAGGTATGGGGCCCTGAGCTTTGCAGCTACTTCCTCTTACATTCATAACTCGTGTGTGTGTGTATTTATGCATTTGGCCTCAAAGGCCCACTTCACCCAGCTCAGAAAGAAGAAACACGTGTAGCTAAGTGTGTAGGAGAGTTATTTTTAAGCTGATGACTTAATTCATAGATTAAAAAAGTGGTCCTCAAGACTGTGAGGACCAGAATGAATGAACAAGCAGGTAATTCCATGACGAATCTAATCAGTGCCTGACCCCCTTCAGAATCAGCTGATTTCTAGTACAAAATTTTTTAGTTTATATATTGAATACATGTAAAATGATCTGTTCATACTATGAATATTTTACTGGACTTTAATCACAGGTAGGAATGGAGCAGTGTTATAATGGTTGTACCTTCGGCTGCTCCCTTGTATTCCACTACAGCAGATTAATTCGCATTGGTAATTTGGCGGAGGTTTTACACCGGATGCCCTTCCTGACGCAACCCTCCATGGTGAGAGGGGCGTGTGTTCCCACCTGGAATTGAAACAGGGACCTTTCGCTTGTGAGGCGAATGGGCAAGCCACTACGTACAGGTGACTCCGGGCCTAGGAAACGAACTAAAATAAGATAAAAATATACAGGAAATGTCCTTAGTTCTAGTCTTTGTCAGTTGCATTAAAGCTGGTCAGTCAGTCTGTCTGATGAGGCTTTGGTGCATCTGTTTGAGACTCTGGGTGTCTACATGATAGTGACTCGTCTGGCTTCACAAAGTGTATTGCAATTTCTGATCTGAACAACTTAAATCTTCCCCTGACAAATACCATCCATATTATAATAATAAAGAAAACTAACACTGAAAATAATAACAACTAAACTAAAACTAAACATTTTCAAACAATAAAAACTAAACTAAAATGAGCAAACCCCTTCTGGAAACAAACTGAAACTAAACTGAATTCAAAACAAAAACCTCAAAATGAAATAAAAAATAAAACCTAATTAGAAAATGCAAAACTGTGATAACTCTTAGTGAGTGGGGCTTTGTGTCCCCAACCAGGGACCTTTCGCTTGTAATGCAAATGTGTAAACCACTGTACGATGGAGAAATGTGTGGCATGAAAAAATATCAAGTCAGCTAAGGGGAACAGATTTGGATCTATGTGAAAAAGAAACAAGCAAACCGTTGCTGATGCTGTAGCATTGATAATGTGTACTTTTGTTTAAGTAAAATTTAGTGCTGATCCTTTTTTTATTCTTGGTGATTTATAAAATTCCTGAAGTGGGGCGTGCCCAGAAAAAGCTTGAGAAGCACAGATTTAATGAATCCATGCAAAATTTTACTTTCATACTGTTACACGCTTTTAAAATACTTACAGGTGGCTCCAAACCATGCCCTATTGAATCGGGCTTATTTTTCCAATCATTTTTTAGCCTTCATAAGTACTACAGATGGCTGCATGAAGTTTAAGGCTCTGTTAAGAAACTGCAATCAAATCAATTTTACACCCACTCAAAGTGTGTTCAGTACAATTTTGTCTATAACAACTTTTGACTTCAGTGTCATGGGAAGTATAGTTTCAACATCAGAACCGCATTTATTTAATGCCTGTAACATAGAGGAACAGAAATAAGCATTTGGTACCCTGGATGTTTAATTTGTTTTCTGATAATTCACTGGAGAAAACTTGAAACTGTGCATTATGAGTAGCGTCTAAAAGGTCATATCACCACATGGAAAAAAAATTGGCTTGTCAGAAGAAGTTATGCAATCCGAAAGGTCTCCTTTTTATTTAAATTTGATATCAGTCACCATTCCTTCAGTGTCAAAATAATTTTCTCAAAGTCATATTCCTACGCTCTCCAAATGTTAACTTTGAGACTTGAGTGTGAGCTACCTTTCATAGGTCGTAAGTTTTTTTTGTTACTCATTTTAATACTGAGTTGATTATAGAAATTAATAAAAGTTCTCATCAAAAATTTGATTTTGGCTTCAGACTTTGTCACCAGGAGTGGGTATGGAATTGATTTTGGTTTCATTTTTTAAAATGCAGCTTAAATGTTTTGGGGTTTTTTCCAGCCCTGAGTAGTTTGTACGGCTCTGTTCTGTATTTTTTGGGCTCAAAAATGCTGGAAAAAAACAAGGCTGGTTAAAATGCACTAAAATTCTACCTACTCCTTTCTACACACTATGAATAAAATCACTGGGCCACACCTCTTAATCATTGAATTCACATGTTTCATTCAGTCCATTGCCAGAGGTGTATATATTCAAGCACCTAGCCATGCAATCTGCCTTAACAAACATTTGTGAAAGTTCTGAAGAACTCACTGGATTAATGCGTGGTACTGTAATATGCCACTGTTGTGACAAGTCAGTCCATAAAATTTCTCCCATCCTAGATAATGCACAATCAACTGTAAGTGGTATTATTGCAAAGTGGAAGCATTTAAGAACCACATCAACTTAAAGTTACAGATCAAGTTTGCCAAGTGCTGAGGCCAAAAAGGTTGTCAACAATTTGCTGCTCTGGCATTAACATTAGAAAAAAGCAGTGCTGCTTAGAGCTTCATGGCATGGGTTTCCATGGCTGAGCAGCTGCATGCAAGTCTGCAAGCACAGAAACTTGCATGCGTTGGAGCTGTGTTGGACGGAGTGGTGTTAAAGTATGCTACCACTGGACTCCGGAGGAGTGGAAACGTATTCTGTGGAGTGATGAATCGTGCTTCAGTGTCTGATGGATGTGTCTGGGTTTGGTAAATGCCAGGATAACATTACCTGCCTGGCTGCATTGTGGAAACTACAAAGTTTGGTGAAGGAGGGATAATGCTATGAGGTTATTTTTCTGGGTTTGACCTGGGTCCCTTAGTTCCAGAGAAGGGAAATCTTAATGCTTCATCTTACCAAGACATGTTGGACAATTCTATGCTTCCAACTTTGTGGTAACAGTTTGGGGAAAGCATTTGTCTGTTCCAGCATGACTGTGCCCCAGTGCACAAAGCAAGCACCATAAAAAACTTAACTGGCTCACACAGAGCCCTGACCTCAACCCCATCACAAATGCTATTCTGGATGAATTGGCAAAACTTCCCACAGATGCAACAAAATCTTGTAGAAAATTTTCCCAGAAGAGTAGAAGCTGTTATAGCTGCAAAGGGGGACAGACATCATATTAATGCCTCTGGATTTAGAATGACATGTCATTAAAGCTTCTGGAGGTGTAATGTATAGGTGGGCCAGTACTTTTGTTCATGTAGTGTATATGTAGAGTTGACTGCCATTGTCCTTTTAGTAAAGAAAACAAACTTTTACTGATAGAAAAATAGATTATCCTTATGTTAAGTGTTCCAAGACAGTTTATCAGACTTTAAAATAGTTAAAGAGCTTATTTAGTATATTTGGGGAATATATTCCAACAAAGAAAAACCTCTTACTGGCCCAGAATGTCATAGTATGTAAATCAGTAGGTATTTCTCACTTTCTGACTTTTCATTGTGAAAACAAAACGTTAAATCAGTCATTTCAGAGCATAATTATCTCATTATTCAGTAAAAACTGTTTGTTATAACCATTTTATGAAGTAAATGACTGTCAGAATAATTGATAATTAAACAGCACATTTAATTTGCATTAACACTTGCTCTCTTTGGCAGATGCTTCTTTTTTGCCTCCGATAACAGAGATTTTGTTATACCTGGCAGTTTTTTGTAGCTTAATCATTGTAAAAGTGTAAATGTTTGTTAGCAACAAAGACTCTGAAGTTGATTTAATGCTTAAAATGAAAACAAAATGGAAAGCATGTTACTTCCTGTGTGGCAGCGCTGCTTGTAGAAGATCTGACACCTCAAAGCAAGAAGATTCTATGTTTACATGTTCTGTGGGTTTTCACCAGGTACTTCAGCTTCTTCGCACAGTTAAGATATGCATGTTGGATTAATTTGTGAGCCTAACCTCATGAGTACACCAACATCTCCCACATGGTTTTATTACTTCCTTTGCAGAGCTTCCAATCAAATTGGGAGAATTTAGCCTGTACAGGCAGGGCTGGGCTGTTGATCACAATTTAATCTGATTTGCCAGCTTCACTTTCAACAGTTATGAAAATGAACTAATCGAATTAAAAAAAGATTACTCTTAAGCATTCATTTTGCCTACGAAACTTTGTTTCCCCCCCCCCTGTAAATCAAGAGCACCGCTTTCCTGTACAACATTGTGCTTTCAACCCTGTCAAAAGTTCAGACTCACTAGCTGTTTAGTTCAGCTTGAACCAAAGCAACTAAATGAGAGCCTTTAGCCAACAAAATCACCCTACAGAAAGTAAATGTCAAAAGGTTTCTGTAGGTGAACTGCAAAATCTGGACATACAATAGCAACTGTGATGTTACCCACTGGTTTTTAAGGCCCTGTTATGAAGCCTCGAGCTGAGCGCGTTTGCTGCCTTGGTGTTTTGAAACTGCATATGACGAGTAAGGGTTGGAGCTGACTGAAAAATCCCCAGGGAAGTGTTTACCAAGGTCACAGAACAAGGGAGGTGAAGGTAGTTTTATACCACAGTGGTCGCCCCCTGGTCGCCAATAAAGCACTTTAGCACAGGCTTCACTTCAGTTATGTCACCGAAGCTACGTTGGTCTTTTATGCCATAATGTGAATTTGTTGTAGGAGTATTCGTTTCCTGCAGCTATTTTTGTCTCCGTATTTTCAAAGACAGTATAACCAGTAGGGCACAACAGTTGGCTTGTGGCTTTTAATTTTTGTCACTCACCTTGTAGTGTCTTAGCCTTATAGTGTAGTGGTTGGCTAGTTCACATCCCATTTGAAAGGTCACACAAGCCCCTTTCTAAATAGGTGGGTTGCATCAGGATGGGTATTCAGCAGAATTGCCTATGCAGATTCATCTGCTGTGGCGACCCCTTGGGGAAATACAAGAGAGCAGCAGAAAGTACTTACTTTTTACTGGACTCGAGATGGAGGCAGATGATCCGCTGTGGCGACCCCTAACTGGAGCAGCCGAAGAAGAAGATGATTTACTGGAACTTGCACATGCATGTTAAATATTACAGTTTATAAGATGAAATATTTTAATCACCAATTACTTTGTGGCAAATAACAGAACAATATGATCAGCTGCCTCTCCAATGACTCCTTCTGCGAATGGAATTGGATTGCACTTGGTAATTCTTGTTCTATACTACGGCCTTCCAGTTCTCCACCTTCTGCAGGTTTCAGTTAGTGGCCCCCAGATATGCAGAGAATCTCCAGAACAAAGGCTGTTATCACCAGGTGATTGCAGAATGAAAGACTCTCCAAAGAAGCAGCTGAATGATATTGATGACCAGCACATCAGTCTAGCCAGTGAGCTGGCTGTAAGGAAATGTCAAACATGAGCAAGGAATTGCTATGAGTAGCTAGTTAATAGTTTGTTGTGGCAGTTCTCTTTATGATTCATTTGCTTCTTCAGTGAGGATCTCATCCCACGGTCTGGCTACTCCGTCACCACCATCTAGGACTGGACCCCTTTTGGGTCTGGACAGCTGATGTGAACAGGAGGGTCACTCTGACCAGAACCTGCAGTAGGTGGAGAACTGGCTCATGTGCCACTGTGGCAGACTCATTGAGGTTGCAGAGTGGAACGACCAGCTGCAGTCTTAGACAGTGACGTTACAGTTCATTGGCCATTGGAGATCTCAGTTCTTTGGCTCAGTAGTTTTCTTTGGGGACAGCTCTGGGTGGGGGAATGTTCAAAAATACACTATTTTTCATGAGTAGGCTAATATCTGATAACATTTACAAGATTGTGGGGTCACAGGTCAAAGTCACACAAGGTCGTATTATAGGCAGATGAATATTGGCCAAGTTATAGGCATTTCATTTAGATGTGGATTTGCTAGATTTGTAGATTTGCTGCAGTGTTTGGGATCATTGTCCTGTTGCATGATCCAGTTTCAGCCAAGATTTAGCTGTCAGACAGATGGTCTCACATTTGACTCGAGAATATTTTGGTATACAGAGGACTTCGTGGTCCACATAACTGCAAGTTGCCCAGGTCCTGTGGTTGCCAAACAGGCCCAAATCATCATCCCTCATGAATTGTTTGGTTTTCACCAAACATGGTTCTGTGCATTATGGTAAGACATCTCCACTTTGGTGTCATCTGTCCAAGGGACATCGTTGGAAAAGTTTTGTGGTTTGTTCAGATGCAGCTGTGCTTCTGGTAACCTTTCTAAACAAGCTATATGTTCAGCCTTTTTCTAATTGCACTGTCATGAATTTTAACATTTAACATGCTGAGGCCTGAACAGTCTAAGATGTAGCTCTTGGGTATTTATGGTTTCTCTGAGCATTGCACGGTCTGACCTCTGGACGAGTTTTCTGGGGCATCAACTCCTGGGAAGCTTGTGACATTGCGTTAACACACACCTGAATGGTCCAGCTCAACAAACCGCCAAAACTTCTGCTTATATACATAGTTCCCACAGACACGTCACAACATACGAGTGGTCGCCATTGCTATAGGCAAGCTACAGGCAGTTGTGCATTCAGGACACTTGCGGAAATGTCGCCAACCCAACCATCAACAAACCTCCAGTGACTTGCCAACACAAGATAATGGTACACGTCTTAGACCCCCATTCCACTGGTGCTGATCGTGCCGTTTTGACCGGCTGTTATTGGCAATACCGGGACTATGCCAGGAATGCAAAGGGAATGGCGCGTGATAAACGGCAGTTCAACGTCAGTTCACTGCCAATAAAACGTCTTTCATCGGCGGATAATCGGTTGCGAGCAGTGCGGCAGTGCGAGCGGCACAACCGGACGTACATTGTGAGTGCATCCTGAACACCACGGCAACGCATCGGGGTCACAACATGAATGCCGGCCTTTTTGACAGGAGTATAAAGGCAATAGATCGTCAGAAACCCAATTTTTTTGTGCCGTTTTGAGCGGGAACGCTGAATCGGTGCTATTACGGCTCGTGTGGAACAGAGGGTCATAGTATTGAATTGGTGGCAATGCTGAAACTTTATGGTTCAGCTTTTCCTTTGCTAGCGAGTATGGATCCACTCCTATTACGCCGATTTTCTCATCTTATCTCTTTCTATCCTCCATACTTAATGATTCTGCATAGTCTTTCTCCTTTTGCCTTTCCATGATTTTGATCACAAGTCGAATCCAACATCAAAACAGTTTAAAATTCACGGAGGAGATAAACAGCAGTGTGTATAAACAAGTACAGCTTGCCAACAAAGATGACGTCGCTAAGGAGGTCACTTGACCAAAAAGCATGTCTGTGGGAACTATGTATAGAAGTGCTCACTTGGGCTGATCAGTTAATCAAGGTCATAAGCAATTGCTTATCCTCGTAATTTCTGTGGAAGCAGTAAGGGTGTACTTAATTTTTCACAAGGCTGAATAGAGTCCCGTGATAGCTTTTATTCCACAGCATTGTATCTTTATAACAGTAACAACCACAATATTACAGTTGTGCAATGTAATTTGAGAAGAAAGAGGTAGATTTTTGAAGAATAGTCGACTGTTTGCTAGTCACTAACAAAATGCTATTTTTGCTTTAAATGCCCATCCCAGGAAGCTATGAAGGTATGAAAAAAGGGATACCCCCCCAAAACCTACTCTCATTGTCATTGTCTCAGGCATGTTGCATAGCTCACATGTCAGGATTAGCTTGTTATTGTTTAGCTGTGAAAGAGTAGAAGCTGCAGCATCTCCAGATCTGCATTCCTAGCTCTCTGGGAGGTTCCCTGCTGAACTGACCTGTTTTCATTTTTTAGTTTATTGTGTGAGCTTTAAAATTAGCCAGAGATGCCAGATAATATTATAATCAGGATTTGTTGCTTTTAGTCTTGTTAAGATCATTGGGTTTTTGCTTTTTGGACACACAAAGCAAAACCTTCCCTTTCTTTAACTGATTATCAAAATAAGAAAAAATGTAGGACAAAAACATCAAAAACCACATTATGCTGGGTTGAGTTAAGTAATGCTACCCTTGTTTGTCTATCTTCTGGTCCTCTTTTGATTGCCTGTGTAACTATTTCCAGGGTTTTCCTTTAATGGCAGCTCAGCCTTTACCTTAATATCGGTTTCATGGGCCTGGCAGCATTGTGGTTAGAGCTCCTCATTGGCCCGAGGCTCAGTGGAGACAAAAGACCCTCCTGTTGGGAGGTTCAGACAGTGGCCTGGTGTCTGCGAAGGAAAACATTTTGGTTTTGGGCCTTTTTCTTCTTCTGCCTCCTCCTGCCTTCTTTCCATGCTGCTCCTGAAATGGCTGTGCCTGCACAGTGACTGTGAAGCCAGAATATTCTTCACTTTTACTTCAAAAATAAATTACTTGAACAGTACAAAAAGACATATAAGGCATGTAAGTGCATTTGGTACGAATCTAGTCAGGTAAAAATGTGTAGTGTGCAGGGTTTTTCCTCTTGCTCTTGTTGGGTATGCAGCATTTGCATGGTGATTCCAATCTTCATTAGCAATGGAGGTCTTCCAGTTTAAAAAAAAAAAAATGGAGTGGTGTTACAGTTTGAACTGGCTGAGCATGCTCTGTGGAGACCCTCTGAAGAAGAGGACCGACAGAGGGAGCCACCAGGTCACATGACCGGCGAGGTGAATGTGCATGCGGGGAAAGAAAAGGAAAGGAGGAACAGTCTGTTCGACAGATTCTTGCTCTCTCTCTCTCTCCCTCTCCTGTCCGTCCTCCCCCTTCCCTCTCTCTCTCTCTCTCTCTCTCTCTCTCTCTCTCTCTCTCTCTCTCTCTCACACACTCTCTCTCCCCCTCTCTCTCC
>VUQH01044417.1:0-10193 GCA_015106775.1 Etroplus canarensis | reverse complement strand
CAACAGATTCTCTCTCTCTCTCTCTCTCTCTCTCCTCTCTCTCCCCCCCCCCCTCTCTCTCTCTCTCTCTCTCTCTCTCTCTCTCTCTCTCTCTCTCTCTCTCTAACACACACTCTCTCCCTCACTCACTCCCACTCTGCCGCCTTCTTCTTCTCAATGGAGGCCATGAGAAGAAAGCAGGTATGATGCTTCCAGGAGGCACACAAGGGAAATGACATGTTAGCTTTATACTCTTCACCCTTAGTTTGGGCTTTTAATGGTTTGAGCAGATGCATAGCCTTGCTTCCCAATTCCTTTTAGGCCAAGTTGCTGTTAGTTGGTTTGAGCTCTTGCTGTCTTCTCTTTGAGATGGTTTCTCTCAGTTTGTAAGATGCACTCTTTGAGCTGCTCATCTGTCAGTGGCTCTGGATTCCTGAAATCGAAGACCAGATCTCAGGAACCAGGGATTTTTTTTTTTTTGTGCGTGTTTGTTTGTGGTAGCAGAGATTTGATTATAGCATGATGGATCCTGTGACTGGAGGTAGCTCTTTTTAGATTAGCGCAATCAGAGCAGGAAAAGTATGTCATTCTTGGTATGGGAAGCTACATCTGACCTCCTCAGTCAGATCCAGCCATCTTTTTGGTTATACCTTTTTCTGTAATCCCTCCTTTTCTTTGCTCTCTCAGTGGTCATTATACAGTAATGAGGTCCCTGAGGACCTCATGTACTCAGAAATATATTCATATAGATGGCTGAAAATACTGCTTATGAATTTAGAGGAAGTACTTTAGGCTGTGCTGTGATATTCCATGTTTACCAGCTGCTGGATTCTGGCTCAGGGTCAGTGGTTCATTTGCACAGTGAGTCACAGGACAGGTTAACTATTGGCATATTCATAAAGGTTAACAGATATTTTATGCGAAGTCATTTTTTTTATCAGACGTTAGACCGTTAGGAAGTAACAGGAAATGGGTGGAATGAGGACAGAGCAGAGGAAAATATCCTCTTTACCAGATTTTTTTTTTAGCTCAGTGGCCTCAGACTGTGAGGTTGCAAGTTAAATTTCAGATTGATCAGTTAGAACAAAAAATATCTGCCGCACCAGATTGGGTACTTCTTTGTCACCTACCCGGGCCTTTAAAAACATATGAGAGGGGAGGGGAATCCTTTATTTAAGCAGATCACAGCAGAGAGACAAAGCTTCACGAACACGTTCTTCATTTTTGAGGGATCAGCCATCATTATTGTTTTATCTCATCTGGGTGTAGGCTCTTAGTGCTTGTCCTGGGAGCCTAATAGCTGATTGTGTAACATGTTTGTGCTTTGGTAGCTCTCTGACTTGTTTTCAGGTCTGTTTCTGCAGATCTAAAGATAGGTCACATCAGCCCCATGTCTAGTCACATACTAGGTTCAAATTAAGTTGTAAAGACAGGGAAAGGCTGATCCAACATAGTGTTATGACTTTATTTCTAATAATTATAACGCAGTTTTATATTTAAGTCCAACCATTAGTGTCCTAATTTGTGCAGTCATTGCTGTAGTTTTGGCTGTGATCAGCTCTCACAACCTTGGCTTCAGCTTTGGAGCTTCTTTCAGCAGCCTCCATGTTCCCATCTACGAGCTTCCAGACCCCTTCAGTCCCCATCTAGTGGAAAACTGCTGCAATGGCCGCGTTGTGTCAGTAAACAATCTGGTTGCGAAATGGCGGAGATCTGCAGACAGCCTTCTCTGCCTCCCTCCTCCCCCCTCTCCTTTCTGTCTCAACTGTGTATGTTCCACTTTTCACCACTAGGGGGAGAGCTGAGGCTGGCATGTTTTTATGCAACTGGCTTTCCTCAATCTATGGAAAAAAAAAAGGGAACTAAAGGATTGTTCGTCTCTTCACCTTCACACATGATCACTAGATTCCTCCATGCAGACCATACACCAAAGAGAACTGTCCCAAAGTAGAGGTTCTTTGAGGGGAAAACTCTCACAGACCAGTTCTTGACCCTTGATCGATAAGGTTCATGTTTGGCTTGTGTTCAGAGAATGAACTGGGAAGTGTTTCCTGATGGTTCATTTAGTTGGGGTCTCTGGTGTAGGCAGTCAGGACTCTCACAGCCAGAGGATTTGACAGTCAGTGCCATTGAAGAGAACACTTTACAGTAAATGACTGAATGAGTTTGAGTGAGGCTCTTAGTGGTTCCCTGTCTCTCAGGTCATTTGATTGGCCTAATGTGAGGAGAAAGCGATTCCTCTGCTTTCCTGGAACAGTCAGATTCAATACCTGCCTTCTCCTTCTCATTAGATGTAACCCCTGACTACCAATCAACATATGTGCCTGTGTATATGCCTTGAATAAGCCTTAATAAAGTTCAGACAAGTGTAAACCTTTCATTTTTGTACTGGTACTAGTTCTACTAGGTCAAACTGACCTAGGTCTGCTAAGTTTTTAATAGTTGAGTGGAAAAGCTGCCTGAAAGTGACAGATTTGCAACAAAGGAAGTAATTTTGAAAAGCAAGTGTGAAGTCATGATGATTTTTCTCTCAAGGCCTCCACTTCCATTATATCCAGAGTGAGCACGAAGGTGACGGTCTGCTCAGGAGGAAGGGCCATTATATTTCTTGGTATTGCCTCTGTGAGATATAAAGACTGTCGATGGGTGGTTGGGTTTTCTTTTGATGCTGTGGCAGGCATCTGCTGCTCTACTCGTTGGTTGTAGCATATAAAGAGAGAAGCCAGAGACAATGAAAGTGCATGGGGGTGGCTCTTATTCTCTTAGCTGGCTCTATAGTGTTTCTGACAGTGATACATCACTGAAAAGCACAATGAAATTGGATTTTACACAGCACTTGGTGCATAAATGGATGCTGGTGTTATTCAGATATATTCCTGCTTGGGCCTAGATAATTTTACATATTAGAAGTGCTCTTTTAAGAATCTGAAACCAGAATCTGTTTGGTATTTTTGCCAGAGGAATTTGTCTAAAATGAAATAAATGTCTCTGCATGGACTTGTCAGATACAACCACCACTTTGCAGGAGCTGCTTTAGGCTTTGGGAACACCTGGGGAACTATCTTAGACACACCTCAAAATATTTAATAAAGCTGAATTCAGTTTACCCTCAAATGTGTTTTCTTTCTCATCAGCCCGCTGGTCTAGCCAAGAGCGGCGTGGATAAAGGTGGATCCACAAAGAATGAGGGACTCGATCCAGAAAGCAATGGAGAGGAGAAGTCAGGTATTTGTCTAAATGCACTTGAAAGCATTTTATTTATTTAAGTTATTGGTTTACATTGTAATTTTCTTTATGTGTCTTGTCTGGATGCATAGATGGAGACAAAGAGGTAGCAGCCAGACTGACCTCTTCACCTGCAGCAGAAACGATGCTGAATGGCACAGAGTGCGACGACGTGAGGCACAAGGACCTGACAACCGGAGCCAACAAGACTGTACTGTTAGTAAATGAAAATGGCACGTCTGACATGGAGCCACCACATGGTTCAGTTACTGGAAGCAATGGCTTCATTCTCACTAAGCAGCAGCAGCAGGAGGAAGGCAGTGCTACAGTGACACCCAGTTTGGGAGTTTCCCCTCACAGGACTAACTGGTTGCCTTCGGGCTCGCCGACAGGGGGACACACAGCCAAACCCCTCCCTGCCTCGGCGTCAGGGAGTGCGCAGAGTTCAGGTGCACTAAGGACTGCCCCCAGTACAGGGACTAAGCCGGGGCAGGGGATACCAGACACTAAAAATGGCACCAATTCATCTCCTTCCCCAGCTTCAGCACCAGTCACCGTACACAGAGCACGCAAGACCATGTCCAGACCTGCTGTCAGCCCGGCACAAAAGGTAAACCACAACTAGGAGCCGAGGATTATCATGTCTGCTTCACATTTGTTATTATCTGCTCCTTACTATGTAAGGTGAAAACCAGACTAGAAAAATCTGCGGCAGTGGGCACCAAAGCTGACATCAGATGCTGCTTTGGTGTCATTTTGGCTTGTCATACTCCTCCTGATGTTTGTAATCCTGATGCGAATAGTGCCAGGCTGGAGGCGAGTGCAGAAGCAGGTCAGTCTTTACCAGCATCTCAATGCAGCAGCCCAGAGATTCCAGGTTAACACAAAGGGAAATGCTGTAACATCTGGAAAAGATGAGATGTTCTCCTCAAAACGTAAAGGAAACCCCCGCACTTGCTTTGTTTCCTGTTTTGATTTCTTGTTCTAGTGCTGATGCCCTATTTTTGTCTGAATTCACGCACTTGTAATTTAGTAGTAGCTTGCTGCGAGATGTGCGTGCCTCAAGCTCAAATATAAATGATTAAGGGGCTGTATTGAAGTAACAGTTCATGCAAGCAATCACCAGCAAGTCAACCATAACCACATCATTAGACCCCAGAGGGTTTTAACCTGCAATTATAACAAACTTTACACCAGATTTGTGAATTTGACAGCAGGGATTGGATGTAATTTAACCACAACCACATTTGGCTTTGAGTTACAGTCTTTGATTCAGTCCATCCCAGAGGTGGTGGATGGGGACTGAGGTAAGATCTTTTCTTTAGTTTTATTTTTGTTTAACCAAGCAAGTCATGAAGAACAAATTCTGATTTACAGTAGTTGCATTTAGCATTTAGGTTTTAAGTTTTCTATGTCAGAGTACCGTTTCTTTATTGATCTGGCTTTCTGAATGGGGCTTTGTCCTGATGCAACAGAAAAAGCGGTTTCCCCAACCTCAAAACACAAATTGGCAAGCACACAAATATCTAAGATATCATTGTATGCTTGAGCATTAGAGGACTTCCTTTTTAGACCAATGGCCCTTTTTCACAGAAGGCTCTTATCTTGCCACCATCCATGACCCTAAATGGCACTAGAAGTTCGTAACTTTTTTAGAACGGTTCACAAAACTGCTGAGAGGAACCACTAGTAAAAAAACAAAAGAGGAGATGATAAAGAATGAAATATGCTTGTGAAATAATTGCCATAATAACGGTAAAGAATGGAAGAAATCACCACCACTGAAATAGAACTGTCCATATTTCACAAAACGAGAGCATTTTTGCATATGACTTTTTCCCTGTGTTTAATCTACGCTGTAGCCTCATGTGGACCTCCTCAGAAAAGAAGCCACAGTGACACAAAACACAGCAGCTGTCTTGGAAACTAATAGTATTTTGGTTAACTAAAAGTAAATTAAAACGAAATGAAAGTGTTTGTTGTTTACATGAGTGTGAGTCAACTGCCTTTTGAAAGTGCAGTGCTTGTATTGTAATACCTATTCTGAACCTCTGAAAAATATGCCCCGGCAAATACCCTTAATATTATTATATTAATCAACAAATTACCAGCTCCGGGACTAATAAAAACAAAACTGAGCTGAGAAAAAACTCCAAAAGTAGAGAAAAAAAACTGTAACAACAGTATACTGATTAACACAAGCATAATGCTTCTATGAAACAAAATGTAATGGGCACAATTGTCTACACTCTGCAGCCACTTCAATGGATATTTTTGATCTGCTGTTTCCACCCTGACCCCATGTATGGAAACTGGGGGTCACAGGTGTTTTGGTCCTTCTCGTGTCCACGATCAGTTCCTTGGTCTTTGACACATTTAGCTGCAGATGGTTCCTTTCGCACCATGTGACAAAGTTGCTCACTGCAGTCCTGTACTCTTCCTCATCACCCACAATTATACACCCAACTACTGCAGAATCATCAGAAAACTAATGGAGGTGGCATGTCTCTGTGCGGTAGCTGGAGTCTGTGGTGGAGAGGGTGAAGAGAACAGGAGAGAAAACACTCCCCTGTGGAGCTCCAGTGTTGCTGACCACACTTTCTGACAGACAGTTCTGCAGACGAACGTCTGTCAGTCAGGTAGTCAGTGTTCCAGGCCACATGGGAGGCATCCACCCCATCATTGTCAGTTTCTCACCTAGTGGGGCCAGCCTGATGGCGTTGAATGCGCTTGAGAAGTCAAAGAGCATGACCCTCACAGTGCTCTGTGACTTTTCTAGGTGTGTGTAGCCACGGTTGAGTAGGTAGATGATGGCGTTGTCAGCTCCCATTTGTGGCTTTTAGGCGAACTGGAGGGGGTCCATTAGGGGGCTGGCCAAGAATGAGTCTCTCCATCGTTTTCATGATGTGTGAGGTTGGTGCCATGGGTCTGTAATCTTTAAGGTCACTGGGATGTGATGTCTTTGGCACAGGCACAAGGCATGATCTCTTCCACAGTACAGGAACTTTACATTGATATAGACTGAGGTGGAAGATGTGGTGGAATATTCCACAAAGCTGAAAGGCACAGGCTTTGAGGACCCTAGGGCTCACAACATCTGGGCCTGCAGACTTCCTGGGACTGATGCTTGAGAGTGGTCCCTGAATCTGACAGGCAGTGAAGGTGAAAGGTGGGGGAGGGGTGGGGAAGTTGTGATGAAGGGTGTGAAGAGAGCCATGCATCTGGGGGTTAGGGGAGGAGTCAGAGAGACCATGGAGAGGAGATTGGGGGAGAGAGTGGTGAGTTTGAGACTGACAGCAGCGTGAGCAGCTGCTATAGAGTCAAATCTGTTAAAAAATTGATTTGAATCATTGGCCCTGTCCACACTGTCCCCAGAATTTCCTCTGCCACTGTTCTATCTCGTCTCAGTGATGGGTTTTCATACCATTCCAGATTTCCCTCATGTTGTTCTGTTGGAGTTTACATTCCAACTTCCTCCTGTAATTGTCCCTGGCCTCTCTGATTGAGCTTTTCAGTTCCGTTTGAATTTTTCTCACCCCCTCCTTAGCATCATCACATTGCTAATGCAGTAAGTAGTTCTCTTCGAGTATAGCTGTATGAGGTTTTTTTTTGTAGTTTGCATATCTCTGAGAATTCATGTTGAGGCTCATTTAGTTCTCAGTCTCACTTGTATATTCCAAGCAATGCAGACACACCAGCATATAAGAATAAGTCAAAGCATATATGGGAATATAATGTAGCTTTAAATCAAACTTTAGGGATATAAAAGCTACTTTCCGTGCAAAAAATGTTTTTGGATTACTCTCGGATCCAAAGTTCAGATGTCGTGAGTGATGCAGCCCTCTTTTTTATTTTTGAAGTTTCTTAGCCACTGTATGGAAGCTACTTTGGTAATAATTTGACATTCTGGTACCTAACTTTTTTGTCTACATACTTTGACCAAGGATGATGAGGTAAATCTATACAAAAACATACCCAAAATAAGGAAATTGTTGCTCAGTGTAGTTTCAGCAAAGCTTATCACAAATGTAATAACCTGAACACCCTCTGTCCTCAAATACAGACCTTGCCTTTTATATTACCCAACTACAACAGGCAGGAGGCCTTTGATTGAAGGCTTTTATATCTTAGACTGTCAGTTTGATTAGAATAAGTGGACATTTTCATATAGTGATACACTCTGATATGGTCCCATTATGTCCTTTTAATAGCATTACACAAAATGTTCATTTTGAGCAGTAACTAATAGTCTCTCTGCAATATTTCAAGCACATGTCTGCCTAACACACTGATAGAAATCAAACCAGCTTCTCAGTATGCAGCTTTTCTAACCCAGAATAAGGGCATCTGAAAACCAAAATAGGTAGATGATTTAAAAACACAATATAAAATCTTATGGTGAACACTGGCTTCTACATTACCAATGGCCTGATGGGCTGGGTCCAATAAAAAGTATATAAAACAAGTTGATTGGCTGACTGCTAGTGCATTAAGGCCAGTGATGGTGATTCCACCAACCTTCACTGATGATTTTTTTCTTATAGTCAATATTTTAAAATACTAAAAAGTCCTTCACAAAACAACCTATCAGATAGTTTCAGTGTGAAGAAAAGCAATGTTTTAGCTGCTCTGGTCCATCACAGTTTTTTCCACAGCAACAGCACAATTTAAAAAGAGACTAAAATGACATCAGTATGCAGGTTAGATCTTTAAATCTGACGCATTCACCAGTCGAGCATAATATTATGACCACTGACATGTGACGTGAATAAAACTGAATATCTCTTCATCATGGCATCTGTGGGTGGGATATATTAGGCAACCAGTAAACAGTTTGTCCTCAAACTTGATGTGTTAGAAGCAGGACAAATGGGCAGGTGTAAGGAATGAGTTTGACAAGGATCTATCAAAAGTGGTCCAAGGAAGGAACAGTGGTGAACCGGCAACAGGGTCATGGATGGCCCAGTCTCATTGATGGACATGAGGAAGCAAAAAGGGGACCAACATGATCTTAGGCAGGTGGTCATAATGCTATGCTTGATTGATGTATCTTGCTGCTGCCAGCATCTATCCCATCTTTCTCTAGCAGCGATACCTGCAACACACAGAGAAGAGTCTAAAGAGGGGCATGGTTTAGTTATTTACTATAGATTAAACTATAAAAATAGCTTTTTGTAGCAGGGCACAATTATATGGGCAAAAATCTTGATGGTAATAACCAAAAAAGCAATAAATCTTTGTATTTCTGGTAATGAAAATTGGTTTATTAAGAAGAAAACACAGCAAATCTTCCCAGTAAATGACTTTTTGAACACAGTGAGCTTTAATGTATTTGCTTTTTTCACCTACAGCTTCTTAACAGGGAATTAAGAGAAGCAAAAAGTGCCAAAATGGAGACTCTTGTTGCATCCGACGCACAGAAATCCCCACCACAGTCATCCACTCAGAACCATCTACCTCAGAGTCTGCCAGATACGCCAGCTTCAGCACAAACTCCTTCATCAGCTTCACCAGCACCACCTCCTGCACCACAACTGCCGCCAGCTCCTGCAGAACCTGCAGCTCCTTCAGCTTCTCCATCTCCTTCTCCAGCTCCTGTCCCAGCCAAGCACCAACTAGGTTTGACAGATTCCAGTGACTCATGACAGAAAAAGACTTAATGTCTGATGACAGATTTGTTGTAAATGTGGTGTTCTCTTGTGCTGTAGGCGCTTACTCAGGAGGGTTGTCGTCCCGTAAGAAGAAGAGGCGGATGGGAACATACAGCCTGGTTCCCAAGAAGAAAACCAAAGTGCTAAGGCAGAAAACTATGCTGGAAATGTTTAAGGAGCTGCAGCAGTCTACCAAAAGCCCACAGGTCTGCCCTTCTCATCTTTTTAAAAACTGTAAAAAAAACAACAAAAAAAACCAACAAAAAATAGACTTATGTTTTCATTTAGCTGCCTCGGTGACATGCACTTTTCCAGTCTGTCACTTCTGCTGCACTCTTTGTGCCACAGGTGAAAAACTGCCACGGGTGAATTTTTCCAATCTGTACTTATACTATTCAGAATTGGTGAAATAAACATAAGCTGGTGGAGCTATATGTGAGAACGTAAATATGCACAAGGCTGGGATGGGCTACAGGGCAATAGGCAAGCAGCTTGGTGAGAAGGCAACAACTGTTGGCACAATTATTAGAAAATGGAAGAAGTTCAAGATGACGGTCAATCTCCCTCGGTCTGGGGCTCCATTCAAGATCTCACCTCGTGGGACATCAATGATCATGAGGAAGGTGAGGGATCAGCCCAGAACTACATGGCAGGACCTGGTCAATGACCTGAAGAGAGCTGGGACCACAGTCTCAAAGAAAACCATTAGTAGCACACTACGCCATCACGGATTAAAATCCTGCAGCGCACATAAAGTCCCCCTGCTTAAGCCAGCGCATGTCCAGGCCCGTCTGAAGTTTGCCAGTGACCATCTGGATGATCCAGAGGAGGAATGGGAGAAGGTCATGTGGTCTGATGAGACAAAAATAGAGCTTTTTGGTCTAAACTCCACTTGCCGTGTTTGGAGGAAGAAGGAGGATGAGTACAACCCCAAGAACACCATCCCAAGCGTGAAGCATGGAGGTGGAAACATCATTCTTTGGGGATGCTTTTCTGCTAAGGGGACAGGACGACTGCATCATATTGAGGGGAGGATGGATGGGGCCATGTATCACAAGATCTTGGCCAACAACCTCCTTCCCTCAGTAAGAGCATTGACGATGGGTCGTGGCTGGGTCTTCCAGCATGACAGCGACCCAAAACACACAGCCAGGGCAACTAAGAAGTGGCTCCATAAGAAGCATCTCAAAGTCCTGGAGTGGCCTAGCCAGTCTCCAGACCTGAACCCAATAGAAAATCTTTGGAGGAGCTGAAAGTCCGTACTGCCCAGCGACAGCCCCGAAACCTGAAGGATCTGGAAAAGATCTGTATGGAGGAGTGGGCCAAAATCCCTGCTGT
>VUQH01044409.1:0-10865 GCA_015106775.1 Etroplus canarensis | reverse complement strand
TCAAAAATGATTAAAAATAGGTTTATGTATAGGTCGACAAAAATAATTAGATCTATCCTTGTAATTCCAGTGACCCTCCAACCTCACAGTGTTTGAAACTGCTGGTCTCCAGCAGGAGACGTGTGTCAGAGACATGAAAATAAAAGTCAAAGAGGAGACAGAGATTCAGGAAGGAGCTGAGCTGTTAGTGAACTGTAGAAGAGAGAAACATTTAAATATCCAACAGGGATCAGGACACAGACCACAAACATTCCTTTTCTTCAACATGTCGTCACTGCACTTTTCAGTACTTTCTCTGCTTATTATCGCTCTTCTGATAGGTATATTACAAGATAAGAAGTACTTTGTTTTTTGAATAATATAAATATAATCTGACAATTTAATATAATCGGGGAGTCGAGCAGCACAACAAAGAGAGAAGTATCAATGATAAAAGAAAAGGCTTATAGTGACAAGCGCAAAGCTCTGTCACTATCATCAGGTTTGCTGATGACACCACCATCATCGGCTGTATCACCGACAATGATGAGAGAGGAGGTTGAAGCATTAACCTCATGGTGCAAAGCCAACAACCTCCTGCTCAACGTCAGCAAGACCAAAGAGGGGATCATGGACTACAGGAGGCTACAGAGAGGGGGGACAATGTGGCCCTGTCTACACTGAGGGAGCAGCAGTGGAGAGAATCAGCTGCTTCAGGTTCCTGGGGATCAACATAAGCGAAGATCTAGGTTGGTCACTCCATACTTACATCATCATCAGGTCAGCGAAACAGCGTCTGTTCTTCCTGCAGCAACTGAGAAGGTTTGGCATAAACACAAAGGATACTCACTAACTTTTATAAATGCACCATATTAAATCAGCCACATAGCCAATGTACTCTTAGTGCCAATTTCAAGCCCGGATAAATGGTGAAGGTTACATCAGGAAGGGCATACGGTGTAAGAACTTTGCCAAATAAAATCACAGAAGAAGATCACAGAGAAAATTCATGGGTGTAGTGAAGGAGGACATGCAGAGGGTTGGTGAGAGAGAAGAGGATGCAAGGGATAGGGTGAGATGGAGGCAGATGATCTGCTATGGCGACCCCTAGTGGGAGCAGCCGAAAGAAGAAGAAGAGGATTAGAAACATGCAAAGGAATGCTATGGCTTAAATGGCCGTATCCTTTCACATGACGCCATCATTAAAGTTTGCACCAAGTTCATAAATCCTGTCAAAGCTGGAATCAACACACACATTCCTCTACATGGGATACAAGAACATGAGTTTCAGATAGAGACTAGCAAACCACAGACTTATTTCTTACATTTTCTCCAAAAACATAACAGCAGACACAATTAAGACTTGATTTGTTTCTGAAAATCACCAAATATCTTTTATCCTGATGTCTCACCTGCTTTTTCCTCCACAGGTCCTCTGCACAGCTACTTGAAAATCCTCACTGCTGGCCTGAAAACATACGAAATCCCTCCAGACTACAGTGGTAATCATGCATCTTCTTTTCAGTTATGTGTGACAGGTTGATTTGGGGATTTTTTTTTGTGTGTGATTTTTAGTTGTATATTATTTGTTAAAAAAACACCACAGGCTTTTTTAAAAAAAAATAGGTTTTTAAAGCTCTCTATGTTTCATCATGTACAAAGGGAGTGGTGTGAATCGTGGGTCACAATGTCCCACTGTCCCATGTTCAATAAGTCCGACACACTTTAAGTCAGTGGTTCTCAAATGTTTTTTGGCACGCCCCACTTCAGAGGTGGAAAAAACTTTGTGCTCCACACCACACAAAAATCTACACCCCACAATTTGATAAATCAATAAACTTTAAAAAATGGGTTTTACCTAAATAAAGGTACATATTATCAAAGCAATAGAATCACCAAACCTTTCCTTGCTTCTTTTTCATATAAAAATCAAATCTATTCACCTTAGTTCCATTTCATATTTTTCACCTGGTTGGACGTGCCCCACTTGCAGCTTGTGCCCCGCCATTGGGGCCCACCCCACAGTTGAGACCCACTGGTTTAAGGCAAAAACATGAGATTGTTAGAATATTTATATTTGAAGTTTATTTGAATTACTTCATTTTGATTATCCAGGTGAGGACATAAGCCCCTCCAAACATGGGCTAATACAAATTCAGCTGTTGTGGCAACCCTTTGGCAAATACAAGGATACAGCTGAATGTGCTTTATAAGTAATTTTTATTGAAAAATTAAAATAACGTTTGTTAGATAATAAGTACCTTCATGTGCTCCCTTCTATTTCCCCAAGGGTTTGCCAGAGCAGATAAATCCACGTAGGTAATTTGGTACAGATTTTACCCTGGATGCCCTTTTGATGCAACCGTCCCATTGTGGAGGGGGCTTGTGCAATCGCGTAAACTGCTACCTTAAGTTTGTTGTCAAATATCTTTGATTAAGCTTTTTTCTATGTTCACCATTTTCTACAAACTGCTGAAAATTTAAATCATTAGATTATAGGCCAGGGGGTTATTACCAACACCAAACATGACTTAAATTATAGCATGCAGCTTTTAAAAAGAACCCCAACTATTTGGGCGGCTGCAGCTCGGGAGGTAGAGCGGGTTGTCTCTCAACAAGAAGGTAGGGGCTTCGATCCCTGGCTTCTCCAGTCTATATGCGAAAGTGTCCTTGGGCAAGACACTGAACCCTAAATTGCTCCTGATGCATCCATCGAAGTATGAATGTGTACATAATAGTTAAAATGTGCTTACAGGTGTAGAATAAAGTTCTAGTAAAGGTGCTTTGAGTTCTCAGCTAGAGTAGAAAAGAACTATGTAAGTACCAGTCCATTTACCATTTTAGCTTGTGGGCCCTTGTATGCTATAACTGTACTCTTGCTAAAGCATGCTGTTAAAAGCACAATAAATACTTCGATCATTTCAAAAATCCTAAATGTTTAGTACACATTATGAACTATGAAGGCTGTCATTACTTTAAATGTGCACTCTGATTTGATTACGCAAATAAGTTGCACTGCAGAACTGCCATGACATAGTTGCTAGTCCTATGGGAGCATGTACTACAAAGTTTGAAAAAGATGTCATACTGTTCTGATTTTTCTTATAATTTCTGGTCAAAAGCAAAGGGAGAGAGAAACGTGCTTGTGGTCATGGATCAAGACCACTTTTAAAAAAACTGCTGCTATGCTCTGTCATGTGCATTTGATGCATTTAGTCAACTCAGAGAGCTTACAAGTGCTGCTGCTTTTAAGCAAAGTCAAAGATTCTCTGTTGTGGGGCATCCGCCTCATCAGTTACTACCTTTGAAAACAAAGCAAGAGTCATGAACCGGCTCATGGAAGAAACCAGCTCAGGAGTTCGTAAGGGTTCAGTTTTCTCCACTTAGGAAACAGATGCACACTTTTACATTGGTAATCATGGCCCGTGTTTAAATGTCTTCTTCATTTGGCTGCTCCTGTTAGGGGTCACCACAACGGATCATCTGCTTTCATCTCACCCTATCCCTCGCCTCCTTTTCTGTCACAACCAACCCTCTGCATGTCCTCCTTCATTATATTCATGCACATGGCACATATTTAGATATGTGAGCATGAAATTGATTTGAATAAAAATGTAGAGGAGGACTATATTATCTCAGAAATTACTGTTATTGGAACAGGTTATATCTTAAAACTCTAGTTTGGTCCATATGTTTACCTCTAAACAATCTGTTTCTTGGTTAGCATAGAGGTGCCACACAGACATGACATACTGTTATGGTGTTCTTTTAATATACATTTTGAGTAATGTCTGGTATAGCTTCCTCTGTGGTTACTGTGAGTTTCAAATTAAAAAAGGTTAAAACAAATACTGTTCCAACCATTTTGAAAGGTCACTTACCCAGACTGCACTGCAATGTAAACAACAACAGAGGCCTCCAAGGGGAAGGATTTTTAAAAAATTATATAAAAACTAAGCTCTCTACCGTTTTTCTCACATTTAACTTGCTGGTGTTAGCTGCTTTAATAGTTTTTATATATAGTTAGGGTTTCCTCTAAGGACATTTTGAGTGTCATGACAAGACAATTTTAACTTTCCATGTGTCAGTTCAAAACCTTTGGTTTCCGCTGTGAAAAGATCACCTCAAACCAACAACACACACGGAGGAAATTATACTGCAGGTGGTGGTTTAGTGAAAAAAGCACATGTTTTTCAATAAGAAGATTAGCAGTTTGACCTTTCAACTTTCCCGGATAGAGAGAATTTATTTTGATCCCATCGGTTATGAAATGACTCAAGTACCCTTGGTCCTGGTGTTAAGTGTCAACTAAACATTTGATTATTGTATATTAATTTTTTTTGTTTCCTCATGCTTATTTTTACCTCTAAAGATGTGGTGCTGCCAGAGAAGCCGAAACTGAAGTTTTTGAATAAGGTGCCAAACTTAAAAAAGGTCAAGAAAGAGGCAAAGAAGTTGTGGGATATCCAAGGCCCAGCTAAGGCGGCAAATACATTTACTACAGGGCAGTATGCTATCGTGGTGAGTGCTTTTATCTTATGCAGATACTGTTGTTTAGCGATATCTGACAAGTGTGTGAACCCTTGAAGACTGTCATGGTTATATTATCTGTGTAGTTGTTATTCAGTTAAATTTCCTCAAACTGTAGTGTCAGCCATCTGTTGTTTTGCAAGATATATTTCCGCATTCAGTACAGAGCAAGATTAAGAGTTGAAATAAAATGAGTCACCTGCATTTCATAGAGCTTAATGGCAGCTATGGTTTGCTAAAAGTTGAACTCTGTAGTAAAGATGCATTGTTAGTGTTTTGCACACAAGCACCTATCAGATAAAATGTATCAGGAAGTGGTCTCGTTTCTCTCTCTCTGCCCTTACTGTAAACAACGGATCCTCATTGTTTATCTATTAATTAGTGATAATATCAGTACCCATTAGTAAACACCAGGTTATACCCCAGTGGCTGGTATTTCTTCTGATCCTCATGCGTTCCTAGTCTTTGATGTCCAACAGGCTCATAAGTATAATGCTGTGGTCTGTCGTGTGTACTGTTCACATTCTCAGTGTCTTCAGAGTCAAAACCACTCTCTGTCTCTATATTGCTGGCAATGAGCTGGCCAACTCTGCGGTTTTGAGGAAGGTCATGAACTCTTGTAAAAAGAGCTTTAAATGTTGTTTTAGATCATATATACACATTTTTACTGGGGAATCTAGTTATTTCTTCTTTTTCCTACACATTTATTAACTGAGGTCTTTGCTCTCTGGCTGGTATAATCTTTCTCTTTATCTTGGAAGTGGGAAATCTGGCATACTCCCTCCTGTCTCGTTCTTACTCATCCACTGTGTGGACTATAGATGCCTACATACTAACCCTAACCCTACATAGCGATTGAACAGTGATCCATTAATAAGGTGCAATATTTACCGCCATCACACAACTGATTGTGATTTCTATCTTTAAGTTGGTGATAAGAGTCCATTTTCAGGTGCTTCAAACACTGTTTGCTATCTGATTCACTAGAACACCTGTCCTTACACATCTGTCTCCATATTGGACATTACTCTTCTCCGTCAAATGAGCTCAGAGCACATTTGATGCTTCTTGTTACACCATCTTGTGGTACGAATTGGTATTGCACAAAAGGTCAGGCTGGACATTGAACTTCAATTAAATAATTCCAAGCATATTTAAAAAAACGAATACAATGATGTTTTGGACCCAGAATCATAGCTGTTGTCTTTCCACAATCTGTTTATAGCATTAAATAATTCTGGAAGGCTGTAAACTTGCCTTTATAGGTTGTTGGACAAAGGATGTGGAAAATGGAGCTGCAAGGCAGAAGCAAAAGAGGAAGACCACTTAGGTTAATGGATGTAGTGAAGGAGGACATGAAGAGGGTTGGTGTGAGGGAAGAGGATGTAAGGAGTAGGGTGAGATGGAGACAGATGATTTGTTGTGGTGACCCCCAATGGGAGCAACCGAATGAAGAAGAATGATGTCTGCAATTGTAGTATTTTTCAATACTGTATTGCCAAATGGAAAAAACAAAGTATACAAAGCATTGCATTTAGTAACTTTTCTTTTTCTCTGTCTCGCTCTGATACTCAGGCCATGGGAGGTGGCTACCTACACTGGGGTCATATAGAAATGATGCGTCTAACCATCAATCGCAAGATGGATGCCCGGACAACATTTGCAATTTGGCGCATCAATGGTCCTTATAAGCCCATCACACGTAAAGGTTTGGGTCAGCGCATGGGTGGGGGCAAGGGAGCCATTGACCACTACGTGACACCAGTTCGTTACGGCCGTTTAATTGTGGAGGTGGGAGGAAAGGTGGAACTGGGAGAGGTTGAGCACATCTTGACTGAAGTGGCAAAGAAGCTGCCATTCCCTGCCAAGGTGAGGTCACAGACACTGTACACTGAAAACAACTCCCAAACCAGACTTGTTTTAAATAAATGTAGTTTGTATTGATTAAAAAATGACAGAACTTTTTAACCTATTAATTGTACGTGGTACAATATTCTTTTTTCTTTATTTCAGGTAATGAGCAGAGAGAGCCTAGCAGCCCTGCAGAAGAAGCAAGCTGACATGGAGCAGAACAACCAGAATCCCTGGACCTTTAAGCAGATAGCACAGGGCAACATGTTGGGTATCAGGAGGGTGCTCAGCCCCTTCGACCTGCATAACCATGGACGCTTCACAGGCAAATTCCACTTACCAAAGAGGGTGTGACAGAAATTAATAGTGTCATACTGCAGAACTATCTGGACCACAACATGGAAGAAACAACTGCAGTTCTGAAATGCTCACGCTTTCAGTTTTTCTTTTGCAAATATGTTAGCGAATATGAAAGTTTGTTAAATGGGCGTTTTTTTCCTTTTTATGTTTATAAAAACTTATAAGTATGTTATTTCATTTTTACATTGTGATTTAGTTTGATGTCGCTGTTTGATTCTTTCTAATGGGATCAAATAAAATATGAAGATGAAAAGTCACCATAAAAATCTACATATTTCACTGTTCAGATAAAAACACTGAGTGCTGGTCAGTTGCTTCAGTAGTCACGCTCCTAAGTTTCGTAATTTGTGGAAGTGGAGAACATCTTTTTGATTTTAGTGGAATTACAACTCTTCTTTCTGAGAAGTAGAGAAAGGAATACAGTGTCTGTCCACAACAGGTTTTATGCTCTAATGAATGAAAAACCCCTCAAAAGGAAGAAGATGGAAATGAAGATGCCTTCACCATGCTTTCTTAAAGAAAGCATGGTGAAGGCAGCTGAAGAAGTATTACCAAAGAAGATGCGCGAGAGCAAATACTCAGATGACGCAGGAGATTCCAGATAAAATGAAGAATAGCAATCTGATCAAACATAAACAAATGAAGAGGGAAACCAAAGGTGAATGTAGGAGGGCCAAAGAAAAGTGATGGAATAAGAAGTGTGATGATGTAGAACTGCTTGGAGCACAGCACAGGTCGAGAAATGCATCAAAGAAGTAACAGGACAAGGATTTAGAAAAAGGAAGCTGTAGTTGCATCAAGGGCAAAGATGGCAAAATGCTCTTTGATGAAGATGAAATTAAGTCCAGGTAAGAGGAACATGTCTCAGATATATATAAGACAACAGAAGGGATCCACCTAGAATAGAAAATGAAGATGGAGAGGACGTACTTTTGACAGAAGTTGAGAATGCCATAAAGGATCTAAAGGCAGGAAAAGCTGGTAGTGACCAGTTAACATCCGAAATGATTAAAGCATTTGATGATGCAGGAACTCAAATTATACACAAAAATAGTTAATGACATATACAACAGTGAACGCATACCATCTGATATGAATCAATCTATATTTGTGTGTTTACCAAAGAAACTAAAAGCAACCATGTGCACAGAATAGAGAACATTGTGCCTAATGAGTCATTTACTGAAGTTGATTTTTACAGTTATACTGCTGAGAAACAGAAGAGTGAAGAAGAAATAAGACTTTTTTAGAGTGGATTTATATCCAGAAAAGGAACAACAGAAGGAATTTTCAACATAAAGAATGATCTGTGAACGCTACTGTGAAGTGAACCAGGATGTCTATGTCTGCTTTATTAACTATGAGAAGGCATTTGACTAAGTTTATCATGAAATGATGATCAATTGTCTACAAGATATTGGAGTTAATGGCAGAGATATTAGACTGATTGTAAATTTATACTGGACCCAAAGAGCCTTCATTCAATGAAAGCATAGTCTATCAAATGAAATCGAAATCAAATGTTGGGTTCATCAAGGTTGTGTTCTGTCTCCCTGCCTCTTCATCTTATAAACAGAGATGATCTTCAGACATACTGAAGAATACAAAGGACTGACAGTTGACGGAGTTAACATCAGTAACCTCAGATATGTGGCTGACACTGTATTACTAGCCGACAGTGAGGAAGGAGCAGTTGTGGACAGGGATAATGTTCAATATGAAGGTGAATGCCAAGAAAACAAAAACAGTGGTAATAAGCAAGAAAACTATTCCTCCTAAAGTGTATATCACTATAGATGGCACAGACATAGAACAGGTGCCCAACTTTGTTTACCTTGGACAAATGATTACTGAAGATGTGAGGAAATAAAGAATAGAAAAAGCTAGAACAAGCTTGTCAAGGATGAATAAAGTTCTCACATCAAGAAGAATATCATTAGCAACAAGGAAGAGTATTCTTCAGTGTTATGTATGGTCAACTCTGATCTATGGTGCTGAGACATGGATAATAACAGGTAAAATGTACAAACATTTGTTGGCATTTGAATTATGGACCTACAGAAGGATGCTTAAGATATCATGAACCAAGAAGATCACTAATGAAGAAGGACTGAGAAGGATTAACCAAAACAAATGTCTGTTCACAATCATACAGACAAAGAAAATCAAATACTTTGGCCACATCACCCATCAGAGTTTGCTGCATAGAACATTACTGGAGGGAAAATTGAATGCTAAAAGAGGAAGAGGAAGAGGAAGACCAAGAACATCATGGTTCACTCAGTGGACAGGCATGAAGTACCCTCAAGCAGTTAGATCAGCACACCATTGTGACAACTGGCATCTAACCCTCAGCTGCAGAACAGAACTTGATGATGATAACTCTTCATTAGTCTTGAATCTCAGTGGTTAGCATTGACCTTTAACAACAAGAGAGTCCTGGGTCCCTACTATTTTTCTCCCATGGTCAAAATGTACCCATACAGGTTCATCCTCCTGTGATTGTGCCTTTGAGGAAGGAATTTACTTGTTCACTAATACTTATGATGGTTTAATGCAGAGAATGAGTTTCCCTTTTCCAGGTAACAATATACATGAAAACTAACAAAAAACTGTAGTTGTCACCACTTTCCATGGCTGACATTAGAAATAGTTTTTGTACTCAGGTGTACATTTCTTTTCAGCAACTAATAATTAGGTTTTTATAGCACCTCTGCTGAAGTCTATTTTTATCAGAAAGCTGTAAAAACAAAACTATTGTCATTTTCGCAATAAGCAATGGTTCAGCTTGCATCAGCAAATACAGTAGCTTAGAATTTACAAACTCAAAACATGTTTCTGCTTTAAGAAGCAGTTAGGGTGACTAGATGCCCCGCTCTGTGCGGAATTGCACAGCGTTTTCAAGTATTTCTCAACATCCCAGATATTGAGATGATGTCTCGCATTTTGATCAGTTCTGTACCTCTCAAAAATCCACACTGAGTGAAGTCTGACTCCTAAGAAAGTGGGGAAGGCTGTCTCACCAACTGTGCACATATGTGATTAATTGCATTGTTCACCTCATATCCTGATGGTATGCCTGACCGAGGAAAATTAGTCAACCCAAATTTAAAGTTTATGCAGATTTCACTAGACATGATGAATATCAGAAAGAAAATGTGAAACTATTTAAACTTGGGAAAAGGCGATTCTCGGAGAGTTTGTTGCCTTTTTTGCCGGAGTTATTTTTTTAGTTCACATGGGTGAAATTAAGACATGAAGCCACACAGTACATGAGATTTTTAAGAAGTGCTGTGCCTGTTTACAATATATGGATGCATTTCAACTGAAACCCAAAGATTATTGCCAGACAGATTATGTAACAGTGGCTGAAATAACCAGCATTTACCACATTTTGCAGCACAGCCAATCTTGTATAACAGCAGACTGTAGTAATAACCTGGTGCCAATCATTTAGCCGGATTTAGAGATTTCAAAAACATGTCATACAGCTACCCAACAGCAGGAGTCACAGTTTCAGTCAGCTGCTTCCCAGAATGCTGGAAGTGCACAGGTTGTATGAGGTCACCTGTAGTCTTTGCAATGATTGAAAACACAAGCTCTGTCTGAAGTTTTGTTCCCTCATATTAATCCCTTGCATTATTGTGGTTTGATTTAAACCAGCCACAGGGGCCCACAAGCCAGTGTAGTCCTAGTGCCGGTCCCAAGCCCGGGTCAATGGTGAGGGTTGCGTCAGGAAGGGCATCTGGCGTAAAAACTGTGCCAAATCAAATATGCGGATTCATAAACATGACTTTCATGCCGGATCAGTCACGGCCTGGGTTAACAACGACCGCCTCCGGTGCCGTTAGCCAACAGGGTGCCGGTGGAAACTATGCTACTGTTGGCCGAAGACCAAGGAGGGGGAGAGGGGGAAAGCGTGTTAGGAGGCAGAGAGAGAGAAGGAAAGGTAGGAGGGTGGAGGTGAGAATAGGGACTTTAAATGTAGGGACTATGACTGGTAAAGGGAGAGAGCTGGCTGATATGATGGAGAGAAGGAAGGTAGATATATTGTGTGTGAAAGAAACCAGGTGGAGGGGAAGCAAGGCCAGGAACATCAGAGGTGGATTCAAACTGTTCTACTATGGTGTAGGTAGGAAGAGAAA
>VUQH01044406.1:6454-20458 GCA_015106775.1 Etroplus canarensis | reverse complement strand
TCCAGGCTCTCTTCCACCTCCTCCCTACTCTTGCTACAGATCACAGTGTCATCTGCAAACATCAAAGACCATGGAGACTCCTGCCTGACCTCACCTTGTACTTGACTCTGTCATGGTTTGGACTCATTCTGTGAGTAATTTTTTTTTATTTCTTTGTGTCTTTCTTGAATTTAAAAGTTTCTTTTAACGAAGCAGCAGCCTCCAGAGCTTAAAGATGAAGCGAGTGTGGAAATACCAAAACTTGCCACTAGAGGTTGCCTCCAAAAATAAGTCAGTCCCCACAGACTCCCATGGTAAACTGCTCAACGTTCCAGCAGAAATAAAATATGTTTACAGCCTGATACAACTGGTTTTATCCTCTGTGGATTGTTTCTTTTTTACAACAGCTGTACAGGAGGTGAAGTTACCTCTCTGAATTAGGCAGACAGGTGTCCTAATGAAAGTACCTGATCGCTGTCTGCTATATTTTACCTCCATGAAATCAAGTGGCTGAACTGAACTGCTTGGAAAATCAGGAGGTCCTGGAGCACAAAGAGTACTGTTTCTGTTGGTCCGGGGACCAAATGGTCTTTGCGCCAGGAAAATCAGACAGACCGAGAAACTGGACAAGGGACTCATTCTGTCCATCCCTCTCTGTCATGGTTTTACATGGTTTGAGGTCTTGGTAGCCAGGCTCTACGTCACTTCCTTTGTTTATGCTTCTGTATATTAGTTTTGTAGTTCCTTTTATGTTCCCCGCTCTGTCCCTGTCCTCTGTCAAGTTTGTGCTTATCGGGTTCTCTGTTCTGTTTTCTGTTCCTGTCTTACACTGAAACCTGTCCAGTCTCGTGCGTTGTGTTCACTTTACTTCCTGGCCCTGATTGTTGCCACCTGTGTTCCTCTCCCTCCTGTTTCCTGGTTGCTGTGTGTATTTAGTCTCTTGTCAGTTCTTCAGTTCGTGTCATGTTGTCAGATGTCACAGCCTGTTCCGGAGACAGTTCTGTTCCTGTGGTTTCTGAGTTTGGACTTTGTCACCGTTTGTGGTGAGTTGGCTTAATAAAGCCCTTTGGTGAATCTGGCCTGACTCTGAGTCTGCATATTGGGTCCATATCTCCGCGCTCTCTCCTTCACTCCCATTAAGTTCTATCACAGTGTTTTATTACTGTCTGGCCTTATCTTAATGTCTCACTCCCACACCTTTCTACCCCTTGACTTTGAAATCGTCATCACACTTTATCAATGGTTAATATTCAATGTCCCTGTAGTGTAATGATTGATACAAGAGAAAGGTCCCTGGGACACAACCTCCTCTCACCATGGAGGGTTGTGCTAGGAAGGGAATCTGGCTCAAAACCAATGGGGATTAATCATCAATAATGACTCATTTTCAGTCATACTGTAGGCGCACCACAAACCCGCAGGTTCCAAAGTCGAAACCGGTGACCTCAGGGTCAAAGGGAGGGGTGAAAAGATTTATCAGTGATTCACAAAGGCAGCCAACAGATTCTGTGCACAATGATCTCCTTCCCTGAAAGTAACCCCAAGATTCTGCTAGGTAACATTTGGTTTGAAAACATGGGTTGGTTCTGAGAACATCTTTGTCCAAAATGTCCACTATCCCTCCTCTCAACGTGTCCAAACCATCTCAGTCTGAGCTGTCCCTCTGATGGACTCATTTCTGATCCTATCCTTCTGTTACAAAGCACCCCTGACCAAGAAAAACTTTAAAGATATGAGAAAACTGCATCCATTCACAGAAATAAAAGCAAAATGGGAATTCAGGCAGGATTTTGACTCTGGGAGGAGTCAAATATACAACTTAAAACCTCCTTTGTCTCATTTTGAACAAAAATTGATTCATTAAACACCTAATCTTCTTTCAGTTGCTCCCTTTAAGAGTCACCACAGTGGATCATCTGCTTCCATCTCACCCTATCCCTTGGATTCTTTTCTGTCACTTCAACCCTCTGCATGTCCTCCCTCACTACATCCATCAATCTTCTCTGTGGTCTTCCTCTTCTCCTCCTGCCTGGCAGCTCCATCTTCAACATCCTTTGTCCAGTATGTCCACTATCCCTCCTCTGAACATGTCCAAACCATCTCGGCCTTGCTTCTCTGACTTCATCTCCAAACATCTCAACCTGAGCTGTCCCTCTGATGTACTCATTTCTAGTCCTGTCCATCCCGGTCACTCCCAGTCAACATCTCAACGTCTTCAGTTCTGCCACCTCCAGCTCTGCCTCCTGTCTTTTTGTCAGCGCCACCGTCTCCAAACCATACATCGTAGCAGGTCTCACTACCGTCTTGTAAACCTTCCCTTTCATTCTTGCTGCTATCCTTCTGACATTTCACTGCCTCTACTCTTTGCATCTTCACCATTCCACCTGCACATTCTCACTGACACACAGGATGGATCATAAAACACTTGACAATTGCAATGAAACATATTATAACAATGTATGACTATCAAAAGGACTTCTGAGGGTCTACGATCTTCTATCTACATTAATGGTGCCACATACAGAAACAGTAGTCAAATTGGGGCTGCCAGGCAGGAGGAAAAGTACCACTGTGGCGACACCTAACGGGAGCAGCTGAGAGAAGAAGAAGAAGAAGAAGAAGAAGAAATGTGTCTGAGTTACATTCATTTGATGAAATGTTGCTCCAGTGGTCCGATGACAACTGTGCTGGTCCAGGGACGCACTGCAAGCTGCTCTGCAACCCACCTCCACCACAGCCTCTCCATTCATGCCACGTCTGATTTAACCAACGTCACATCTGTTCACAGCGGTGACACCCAAAAACAACGACCGCAGACGGGAAGAAATGACTATCGTGGTCGTGACTTAACTCAAGCTCCTCTAGCTGTTACAAACAGACACACGGGAAGGCAGGCACACATTTAAACAAAGAGCAGATTTTAAGGCTGGTGACTCTGAGTCTGACTTAACTCATCAGAAGATCAAGAGAAGTTTTTAGCCCGAGTATCAACCACAACTCTGTGTGCCAGAAAATGTCCCAAACAAGGCCAGGCATTATTTACTGGACTGCTTCTTTATGTAAAAATAAAGGGCTGGAACAACTTCATGTTTTCAGCTTCACGCTTTTTGGAAGTCTGAGAAAAAACAAACCTGCGGAGGACATTTCAACAAGTGCACGAGAATCGAAGGAGTAACGAAGAGCAAACTCACCATTCTGCAAGAGTCTGAGGCTCCAGAGGGACTGAACTCAGGTAAACATTAACAGCCTCACGCACATGCAGAATGGAACTGAGCATGCTCAGTAGAAAGGGAAGCCTCTCAAACTTCTCATTTCCTGCTGTTTCTTTTTGTTCTGATTGCTGGTCTTTGACCACCACCTGCTGGAGGATCTGGAGCTCTGCGTGGTGGGCTGCTGTGTTGCATCATAATAAATCTTATGTTTATACACTTTTACATGAATTCAAACAGAGCAGTGTTTTAATTATTACAATGCAATTTATTACAGCAGTGTAAATACTAAAAATGATTCTGAATTGCATTTATTTAATGTCATATTCATGTTCACACATCACTTTCAGAGCAATTTAAGGAGTTTTGGATGAGCCTGGAAAACAGTAAAGATTATATAAAAACATATTGTTGCACATCTCTTCATCTTTGATTTCAGGTGTTTCATTCGGTCCCATCAAATCAAATACCTAACCATCTAAAGGGAAGCTACAGCTGCAGCAAATCAGTTGGTGGACTTTCTTCCTTCCCAGATATTTCACTATCATCTGTAAGTGGTATTATTGCAAAGTCAAAGCATTTAGCAACTCCATCCATCCATCCATCCATCCGTTCATCCATCCATCCATCCATCCATCCATCATCTACCCCTTTTCTGGGTGTCTGGATCACAGAGGCAACAGTTCAGGCAGAAAAGCCCAGACCTCCTTTTCCCCAGCCACCTCCTCCAGCTCTTCAGGGGGGGACTCCAAGTCATTCCCAGGCCAGCAGGGAGCCATAGTCTCTCCAGGGTGTCCTGGGTCTGCCCCGGGGTCTCCTCCCAGAGGGACATGCCCAAAACACCTCAAGTGGGAGGCGTCCAGGAGGCGTCCTGGTCAGATGAACCACCTCAGCTGGCTCCTTTGGATGTGGAGGAGCAGCGGCTCTACTCTGAGCCTCTCCTGGATGACTGAGTTCCTCACCCTGTCTCTAAGGGTGAGTCCAGCAACCCTGTGGAGAAAGCTCATTTCAGCCGCTTGTATTCATGATCTCATTCTTTCATCATTACCCAAAGTTCATGACCACAGCTGAGGGTAGGAACATAGACCGACCGGTAAATCGACAGCTTTGCCTCAGAGCTCTGCTCCCTCTTCACCACGACAGACGGTACAACGTCCACACTTCCCCGATCCGTCTGTCCATCCTCCCCTCACTCATGAATAAGACTCTGAGATACTTGAGCTCCTCCACTTGGGACAGGACCTCGTCCCCAACACGGAGAGGACAATCCACCCTCTTGTGGCTGAGAACCATGGACTCGGACTTTGGAGGTACTGATTCTCATCTGATTACTCCAGATGCTCCATTTGGTATAAATATATATGGACGTAAAAGATAAGGAAATGAAACTGCATGAACCTTAATGTAAAAAGGAGAAATACGTCACAAAAATGATTAAACGAGATTTTACACACGCGGATGTGTTTCGCTGAAGAAGCCAGCGGGGTCCATGTCTGGAGCTTCACACGCAGGTAATCCTCAGGCCTCTAATTTTACACCCACAGTTTGGACCGGGCAGTTCATTCAGATTAGCGCTGCCTTTATTAAGCCAAATTAAGAATTATAGCACGAGTTTTTTGTGTTCAAAGACCGACACAAGACTGAGAGACTTTGCATGGTAAGAACACACAGTGTGTATTTAGAGTTGGTAACGCAGGTGGAATACACCCAGTCATCAGCCGGCATCGCCTGCTGTTTAACATCACTGATGACCTCACACGCCTCATGTGACGTGAGAAAAAAACAGCTCGTTAGTAAGGTTTGCTTCACAGGTGAACTCACAGCTGTGATTGGTGGACACACCTGCACAGGACAGCACCCAGCCAATCAGCTTTTTCCCTGATGAAACCCTGAGCTGCATCACTGTCCACAGGACTTTTACTGCAGGAAGTCACTCGAATGGTTTGAAAAGTTGAGGCGACATAAAGGTGAGAGGGACGTGGGGCTCAAAATCTGCACCGAACCACTGAACAAATATACAAAAAGCTAAACGTTCCCATTCAGTAATGTGTTAAATCCATGTTCCCACCATAACCTATGGTCACGAGCAGGACCAAATGGAATCTGCAGCAATCTGAGTGGAACTCTGTGGAATTCTGAAGTGTTTTTTGCTTGTTACATCATCATCTTCTTCTTTTTCCAGCTGCTCCTGTTAGGGGTCTCCACAGCAGATCATCTGCCTCCTCTTCCCTCACACCAACCCTCTGCATGTCCTCCTTCACTACATCCATCAACCTTCTCTGTGCTCTTCCTCTTCTCCTCCTGCCTGGCAGCTCCATCTTCAACATCCTTTGTCCGATATATCCACTATCCCAGGTATTTAAACTCATCTACCTTCATTACATCTACTCCTTGCATCTTGACCATTCCACCTACCTCCCTCTCATCCATGCACATGTATGCTCCCTAAACACTTCCACTTTGCAATAACACCACTAACAGTTTATTGTGGAACATCTGTGAAGGAAGAAATTTCACAACCTGACTTGTCGTATCCTATTACAGTACCATGCTGGAATTCAGTGAGCTCTTTGTTAAATGTTTGTAAAGGTAGAATGCATGGCCAGGTGCTTGATTTTATACACCTGTGGCAAAGGGACTAAATTAAACACCTGAATTCAATGATTAAAAGTATGTCTCAATACGTTTGTCCATATAGCGTAACACACATGTCCAGCAGAGTGTAGCCCAGCGTGTATTTAGAAAATTAAAATAGACACAGTTTCTTGTATATTTTTCTTGTCAGCAGATGCACAGCAGCACTGTTCTGGGTAAATATAGCTGCAGTGCATCATTATACCAGCAACTAAAATACAAGAATTCTTGAAAATGTTTCTTGAAGCCTTGAAATTTCAGTAGAGTAAAACAGGCGTCCTGCTGAGGGTTAAACTGATTCCATAGAACAGTGGATGCCAGAGCTAAAGATTATGCATACCAAACAAGAGTCATTGCAGTATTGTCTACAATCCTGTAGCAAGCCCCTAATCTGTAAAAAAAAAAAACACACACACAACAAATACAGCTGTGTCTTTCCCAGGGTGCAGTTCTCCCTGCCCAGTTGAACACATATGGAAGATTCTTTTTTTTTTTTTTACATTTTTTCCCCACTTCCATCAATAAAACAGCCAGCTCACAACATATCAGCTAATGGCAGCTTTCATCCAGAGTGTCTTTAAGGACCATTAATGCACACAATTTTAGTGCAGGTTTTCCCATTGGGAGCTAAACTTTGACCCCTGGCAGTGTTATTACCTTGCTCTTACACCATAACGAACGCTGTCGCATTCCTCAAAAAATACTGGCGTTCCAGGAATTCACGGGACAAATGTAAGGCAAGTTCTACAAAGTTGGAAACATAACTATAACTATTTCGTATTGATCGAGGCTACTCGTCGTGCAGCTTTGTTTTGCATGACAGGGGTAGCCTTGGTTTCAGTGGCTATAGGCTAAAAAAAAAAAGACCGGAGGTTAGGAAGAAATGTAATCTAAACATTTCAGCATTTGCAGTTTTCAGCTGTAATCTACGGTTTTCAGGCTAGTGGACCATTTTGACACTGGATAATTTCATAATAGAGTAGACACAACCACTACTGGATATAATTAAGGGCATGCTTAATACAAAACTGTTCATACGTTTTGTTCATTTTGTTCATATGTTATTCACAGGAATCTGGGCTAATCCCTCTGATAATCCCAGTCTCTCTGTTTAAACCCTCAGCCTTTGTAGTCTTAATGCAATGAACTGCACAACTGGGTATAGTGGCACACACTTTCAGACACCCTTTTTTAACTGTCTTGGTTGAACAAACGGCATAAGTTAAGTGAGGAATAAGTAGAGGTCTTGACTTTTTTTACCCACTCATGTCTAGTTGATTGCTACACAAACTGGGCATTGGGCCTTTTTAGAAAGACAGAGACAGTAATGATTTGGAACTATACTGCATATGTATTATAGTCCAATATTCATCAATAACAGCTAAGTCCTTAGCCTGATTTTCACTAATCCAGATTCTTTAAGCATGTTGGACTGCTTGTTCTTAGATGTCGACTTCCATCTCCTTACAGCTTTTAATCCCTCTGCACTGTAGTGGTCCCCTGTTGGTGGTCCATACCGTCCTCAGTATCACTTACTGAACATTTCCTTTGAAAGAAATGGAAGCCAGCAGTTTTGCAGTTTTTTCAAAATTCAAACTGCATATCTCTAAGTCAAAACTAAAAGGAAAACAGGCCCCAGAGTCTAAATAAAACATCCAAACATTTTCTGGTGTGAACATTTACCAAGAGCTTTGTGTTAGAGTCTAAATCCCTCCACCCTATTTTCAGGGTGGTCCCGTGTTTGGAAATTTAAAGTCTGTTTGTTCCCTAGAGGTTTGGTCCCCTTCCAAGTGTCTTCTCTTGTGAAGTGTCCTTCTGAAATTCCCTTTGCTCCTATTAGAACAGACACTGACTCTGCCACACACAAAGAGACAGCCATCGGGAATCAATAGGGAATCATAAGCATTTTTTGCAGCCCTGAAAATTTTTTGATGTTACCTTGTGGAGCTGGATGTAGGAAAAAAAAAGTTCTACTCGGGCTGCATCTAAATTAGTTACCTAAATAAAAAATACATTTCCAGTAGTAAGAAAGATACCAATATCAAGCAACTTTTCCACTGTGAAATATACTAAAAAGCGAATTGATATCTATGTGAAGAAGATAAAACAGAATTTTTGTAACTTTTGAAACTGTGGGTCTTTCATTACTGTATAGACAGATATGTAGTAGATTAAAAAAAAAATTTTCCAATAGAGCACTTCTCTCTCAGAGTGCAGACCTACTTGTGGTCCCTAAAATTTTTAAAAGTAGACTGGGAGGCAAAGCTTTCAGCTATCAGGCCCCTCTCCTGTGGAACCAGCTCCCAGTTTGAATTAAGGAGATAGACACCCTCTCTGCATTTAAGATTAGACTTTAGACTTTCTGTCATGGTCCCCATCCCTCCAGGTCTGGATCTGCCTTTTTTTTCTTTCTCTCCTCCTTCCCTCTATCCTTCTGTCTTTGGGGTGTGGGCTGGGCTCTGATGATCACGCTCTAGTTCCAGGTTTGGATGCGTCTGGGTGGAGTGGAGGCTGCACACCTGATGCTGCTTGGCTCATTAAGCCCTGCAGTCTCCATCATACTTTTAAACTTTGAATGTTGTAAGCCAGACCTTGTGTAGTCTGATGTTGCTGGACTTTTGCCTTTTGCTTTTGTGAACCTTTTGGAAACCTTGCCTAGTGTTCTTGCTCACATCCTGTTTCCATTTCCCCAAGGACCCCTGACCCACGCCTGGACTAGTTTTGGAACCTGCCTGACCCACTCTCAGCCACTAAGGATAAGCTTTGTTCTGGAGAACTCCCACACAGTGATCACCTATTGGGTCTTCATCCAAATTGTGCTCAAGGTCAAGGTCAAGTTTATCAATTCTACGGGGGCTTTTCCATTTTCACAAGAACTGCTACTCCTAAGAGTATTGGTCTGGGTTGTAATGTTCATACAATGTATGAACATATCTAAACCATTGTCCTAGATATGTCTGTTTACGAGTCTTCTTGACTTCTCATTGGATTTTAATTCTCCTTAGCTTACAGCCAATCAATGACGAGAAAACGTGTCGCTTTCTTTCTATACTTCATGTTTTTCAACACCCTGTGAATTCCTAGCTGGATGAGCTACTATCTGATTGACATTCTAGATATAGGCCCATTCCTGGAACTTGTTTTCTTGTTTTTAGGGTCTTATACCCTGCAGTATGTTCATGTAACTATTACTGACAGAAACATACAAAATAAAGGCCAGTTTTGATGAGGGGAGTGGTGTAATTTCATATTATTACGTCATTTGTCTTCCTCCAGAAATGCCCCCTGCAGTGTAATACTTGCTATATATTCATTTAGTTTTAATTCATCTGGAGTGCGGTGATAGCTGTTCCCACAGTACACAGGAGCACATATGGAGACGCTTTGCCTCCCGTGAACTGGAGCTTGGCACTGCATAGCTTAGTGATCACATACCTCCTGAAATGCTTTAACTCATCATATATTATATCCAATGATGAATAAACAGTAAATGGCACACACATGAAATGCAGTGACATTTCTTCCCGCAGCAGATCCCCCAGTGCAAATGGAAAACCGTCCTGTGAACAATAGCGTTGCTTGGGCCTCTGATTTGCCAAGTGGTTTGTTATGTGAATATGTATTGTTTGGAGCCAAGACAATTAGAAAAGGCTGTTTGTTACATACAAAACGGTGGCTGGGTGATTTTTCTGCTGTGCTGGAGGGCAGTGAAAGCTCCATCCATACTACCCACATGGAACTGATTAGGAGATTTGCTTTAGCGTCACATGCTGGTGCTAAGCCCTTATCTTGTATGCTTAAAGCAGATGACAAATTAAACACACTGTGGGCCAATTGCTGCCTGAGGTTTCTTTAGTTGATATGGCAAGTTGATAAGATGAATGCATGGCAAGCAATGATTTCTTAATGACCCCAACTCTTGAATGGAAGATCATTGGCATTAAAAGGATATCTTAAAAGAAAAGATGAAAAACTTAATCACGTCTATAAAAAGCCTCAGTGTTTCAGTTTCTGAAGCGGTGCTGACTATTTGTTGGCTTAAGAAAACAATTCTCTGACAAATCACCAACATCACATTCCACACTGCTTCCTGTGTTTAGTTTTCTTCCCCTCGACACCAGTACTTCTGTGTATGTGTGGCTGTGCAGTCTTACCCCAGGTTCAGCCTCTCTGTGTCTTGAGGAAACGTTTTTGGTATGGCAGTGAGGTGTCTGAAAGTACAGTGGACCTCTCTAACACCTGGACAGCTGCAGCTCCTGGGGCAGGACGGGGCGGCGTGGGCAGGAATGATCTACAGAAAGTTTAAATGAAGAATGTGAGGAGAGGATGATAAAGGAGAGAAACTGGAAAGCAGTGAGGCAAGAAGGACAAGCAAACAGGTGGGCTCAGTTTAGAAAGAAATCAATACTAAGAGCAATAAATGGAGTTGAGGTTTATATAAAGACCCTTTTTTAATTATAAAAAACATTATCTGGTTTTTGCGAGGTCTAAAAAAATACAACAGCAACAAATGACAAATTCCGTCGTGTTAGTTATTTAACAAAAACTAAAGAAACCATAAGGGAAAAATAAGTACATCACATGTTTCATAAGCTTGTATAAACACCTTTGGCAGCAGTTACCTGAAGTAATCATTTTCTGTGTCACTTTATCAGTCTCTCACATTTGGCTCACTCTTCTTTACAGCGTCGCTTTAGTTCATTGAGGTTTCTGGGGATTAATTTGTGCACAGCTCTCTTAAGGTTCTGCTACAGCATTTCAATCAAACTGAGGTCTGGTCTCTGACTGGGTCATCACAACACCTTGATTTTTTTCTTTTTCAGCCATTCTGTTTGAGATTATCTGGTGTGCTTGGGATCATTTTCCTGTTACATGACCCAAGCTTTAGCTGCTGGCTCGCACTTGACTGAAGAATACTTTGGAGTTGACTGTCAACTCAGTGACTACATCGTGTCAAGATCCCATGGCTGCACAACAAGCCCAAATTATCACCTCTCCACCACAGAGCTCAACAGTTGTGATGAGATGTTTGTACTGATATGGTGTGTTTGTTTTCTCCAAACATGGTTCTGTGCATTACAACCAAACATCTCCACGTTGGTCCAAATAGCATTGTTTCACAACTCCTGTAATTTGCTCAGATGCATCTTTGGAAACATAAGTTGTGCTGCCATTTTCCTTTTTTAGAGAGAAAACACTTTCTCCTGGCAACCCTTCCAGACAAGCCACTGTCAAGAACTTTCAGATTAAACATGCTAACGGAGGCCTGTAGGGTATTGAGAATGTAGCTCTTGGGTTTTTTGCAGTTTCTCTAAGCACTGCACGGTCTGATGATGGGGGGAATTTTCTGGGACGTCCATTCTATACTGTCCAAACATTTGCTTTTATAGAGGCAGTCACACTTCTGATGATCAGTTAATCAAGTGCATTTGACTAACAGCACCTGGCTGCCACTTACCCTCTGACCTTCCTATGGAAGCAGTAAGGGTGTACTTCATTTTTCACACACTGCTTCTGCATTTTGACTTAGTTTTGTTAAATAAATAATGACGGGGTATAATATGCTATATAAAATTGTTCATCTGAGGGTCTATTTAAATGATTTTAGAACTTGGTAAAGAACAAATTATTTTTTATTTTGTTCTGATATGTAAATGTATATGATAGACAGGGTATATTACAACTGTGTCCATCAGGAATGAGTTATAAAGCTGAGAGTCATCAGTTTTGCTAAATCTGGGACATTTAAAAAAAACAAAAAAAAACCATCTGTATTCTGTATTTGGGGTGGCAGTGGCTCAGTCTGTTGGTGACTGGTTGGGAACCAGAGTACTGCTGAGTGTCACTGGCTCGAAAATCATCTGTGGTGGTTGGAGGCCTGTAGAGGAAAGTTGGAGGACAATTCATGATCCACCATGGACTTATATATGGAGGTATACTGGTGGTCTGAAGAGGAGTTGACTCACCATCACTAAGCACTGCTGAGGTGCCCCTGAGCAAGGCACTGAACCCCCACAGTGCCCCTTGGTGCCTGTAATGGGCTGCCTTGAGTGTCTCTCTCCCTCCCACCTTTTTCACCATTGCATGTTATTGATTCTGTTTGTGTTTACGCATGATTATCACTCAGAAGTGCATGTTAAAAGAGTGTGTACAAAACCAATAAGAGTGTGTGTTGAGAATTTGTAATTTCCCCATTTGGACATTGATTTTTCTTATTCATATGAATTACCCACATAAATGTTAACTGACTTTCTCTTCTGACATGAATCTGGGTGATTTCCTAATCAATCAACACTCAGTTATGACGGTGTAAGCATCTGTCCACTGGCCTCTATAAATTTCTTTTAATTAATATCTACCATTTGCCACAGCAGTGATGAGAAGAGCAGGGAAAACCATGCCGCAGCCAGCATGCGGGCGATCTTGGCGCACCACCACAGCGCCATGACTGGACGGCCGTCTGATTGTTCACGCCATGAACACACCTGCAAGCACAGATTTGTGTCAACAAAAGGATTTCTTGCAATGCTGTGCACCAAATAAACATTATAATTACACGCTTTTTGTTTGCTGTTGATCCATGTGCAAAATGGATGATAATGTGGCAGGAAATCACACTGGAACAGGCTTCTGAATAGGATAAGCTGTTTATAGAATTGTTAGATGGACGGGGCATTAAAAATATTGTAATGATAAAACACTATTTTAATAACCACATTAAGCCCTACGTGCATGCAGCTACAGAACACAAAGCCTTTGACAGGGAAGAATACAATATGGTAGACTGGAACTTACAGGTTTTTTCCATCAACTTGGTGCCTGAACACATTCAATACCAGTTTCACCAAAAAAAAAAAAAAAAACCCACACATCAAGGTGGCACCAGCACTGCATCACAGAAATACTGGTACCAAAGCTGGAATCACTGACATCTGCGACTACGGGTGGAGCTACAGCCAAAAATTTACCAGTGACTGGGAGATGAAGCTCTCAGATTCTGTTTTATTTCATCACATAGAAATTACCCATATTCTGCTACTAATGCTAAGTAATAATTATTTCAAATCCTGTTCACATGTGTGATGGTTCTAAAATGGCACCAGGCAGCACTGTATCTCCACAAGCATTTGCACATGCACCAGGACTTGCACCACATTGGTGGAAAAGAGGTAATAGAGACATTAGAAACAAGCAGTAAACGAAGCATCTTATCACCAGGGGTTCACAAATATTCCATTGTAAGCTACAACTCCAATTCCAAGAAGGTTGGGATGCTGTGTAAAATATGAACAAAAACCCAATGTGATGATCTGCAAATCTCAGAAGCCAATATTTTATTCACAAAAGAACACAGAAAACACATCAAATGTAGAAACTGACATTTTTTTATTTCATGAAAAATACTAGATCATCTTTAATTTGATGGCAGGAACAGGTCTCAAAAGATGGGAGAGGGCCATGTTTGGGCACAGTCTTGGAGTTGGTCAAAACTTTGCAGCTATAACAGCTTCCACTCTTCTGGAAAGACTTTTTGCCCAGACACTGATGTCGGCTGAGAAGACCTGCCTTGCAATCTCCCTTCTAGTTCATCCCAAAGGTGTTGGATGGGGTTGAGATCAGGGATCTATGCAGGAGAATCAAGTTCTTCCACACCAAACTCATCCAACCATGCCTTTATGGAACCTGCTTAATATACTAAATACCGAGGTATTGTCAGGGTGGAACAGAAAAGGGCCTTTCCCAAACTGTTTGAACACAAAGTTGGAAGCAAAGAAGTGTCCAAAATGTCTTGGTAAGCTGAAGCATTAAGATTTCCATTCACTGGAACTAAGGGGCCCAGGCCAACCCCCAGAATATAGCACCAGAACATTATCCCTTCACCAGCAAACTTTACAGTTCACATAGCGCAGTCAGGCAGGTAGCGCTCTCCTGGCATTCACCAAACCATCCATCAGACTGCCAGCTAGAGAAGCGTGATGTGTTACTCCACATAACAAATTTCCCCTACTCCAGAGTCCAGTGGCAGCAAGTTTTTCCACTCCATCCTGAGATCCATTGCATTGTTGCAACTGTTGCACATGTTGCACACATTGCACTTTATTTATTTATTTATTTATCTCTTTTTTTTTTTTTTTTTATCTTTTTAATTTTTTTTTTTTTAACTGGCTTATTAAAATAAAAA
>VUQH01044404.1:0-10809 GCA_015106775.1 Etroplus canarensis | reverse complement strand
ACTTCCTCTCTTGGCACCCTATCATATGCTTTCTCAAGATCCACAAAGACACAGTGCAACTCCTTCTGACCTTCTCTATACTTCTCCATCAACACTCTCAAAGCAAACATTGCATCTGTTGTACTTTTTCTCGGCATGAAGCCATACTGCTGCTCGCTGATGGTCACCTCTCTTCTTAGTCTGGCTTCAACAACCCTCTCCCATATCTTCATGGTATGGCTCATCAACTTGATCCCTCTGTAGTTACTACAGCTCTGCACATCACCCTTATTCTTGAAGATTGGTACCAGTGCCCTTCTTCTCCATTCCTCGGGCATTCTCTCATTCTCCAAGATTGTGTTAAACAATCTGGTTAAAAAGTCCACTGCCCTCTCTCCTAGACATCTCCATACCTCCTTGCCTTTTTTTCAAACACCGGGGAAAAATATCCTGATCATTTTTAATGATTGCTGGTGTACCTTAGTGTAACATCTTATCCTGATATTTGTGGAGGTTTGGTGTTTTCACACATCCCATCTCTAAATTTTGAACACTGGCTTGTGGGGGATGTTTGTGGAGGCTTATGTGAAATATACAGTGCGTAGTGTAGCCACCTGCTCTTGACTGATCTTGAATGGCTTTTATTGAAGCCAGAATTCCACCTTGCAACTCTCTAGTGAAATAGCAGCTACACAAGCATGTTTGTTTCACCAATTAGAAAACAGCTGTTTTTTTCATTCGCTTTGCATTGTAATGAAAATTTTAAAGTATGGTATCTTTAATGATTTGATGCCTCTAGTAAAAGCATAGTCTGTTCCTTTTGCAGGTTGAGTTACATTGGGTCTGAGCTTAAGAGGAGAAATGAGCAAGGACATTGCCCTAATTATTATGCTGGCTAAACATGCTGTGTTGGTAAATGATGTTTGCAACAGGCGCAACCTCTGGCTGCTTAGAGCAGCTACTTCCTGACACTCCCAATCAGCTTGATTGATTGGATCCCAAGTCCCTCCCTAACTGTGATTGGCAGCTTAATGACAAAGGGGAGGAGAATAGCTAAAGGAGACGGGGCATTTGTGGCTAATACAAAGTAAGTTTTTTCGAAACGTATATTTGTAGGTGCCTCAGTTGTGGGGCTGCAGTAAAAGCCGAATCACGAAAATAATCATCCATTTTAATCTATCTGGGCTCTTTTCTTCAGCTTTCCTAAAACGGTCACATCTATCAAGATTAGGCAACTGGTGGAGCCCAATCCTCCTTTAAAATGAATCAATCTCACTGAATGCCTGCAACAACTGATGCTGACTGTCCAAGTGACTCAGTATAACCAACTCTGACAGATTTTCAAGGCTCATATCAAACTACTGATTAAGCAACTAAGGGATTCATTCGCTGAAGACGACACTAATGCTCATGTTAGCATCTATTTGCATTTATTTCTTGTAGGAAGTTAATGGCATTAGCCTTTTGAGATGGGCTTTTAGTCCATACTTTTCCATAAATCATTATTTTTTGCAATAATTAATCAAAATGTTCCAGGCTTTGGTGCCTTCTTTGTTGCTGACCTGTTCTTTGTGTCTTTGCTTGTATTTGAATTCACTAAAATATGAACAAAAATACCATGCAATAATTTGCAAATTAATATTTAATTCACAAAAGAACATAGAAAACAGACATTTTGCTGTTTCATGAAAAATTCAAGCTCATCTCAAATTTGATGGCGCAACAGATCTCAAATAAGTTTGGACAAGAGCAACAAAATGTTTGGAAAGTAAAGAAACAGCTGGAGGAACATTCTGCAACTTCATTAACTGGTAACAGGCCAGTGATGTGATCGGCTATAAAAAGAGCACCTTAGAGAGGCAGAGTCTCGAGTGTGCCAGAAATTGTGTCTACAAATTGTGGAGCAATTTCAGAGCAATGTTCCTCAATATAAAATTGCAAAGCCTTTTAATATTCATCTTCCTTTGGCTGCTCCCTTGTGTTCTCCCCAAGGGGTCTACAGTACATAATATCATCAAAAGATTCTGAGCATTTGGAGACATCTTCCCATCTGGAGATGTCTTCTCAGGGCCAAGGGTCATTTTAAAATAGACTGAGGAAAAGTGAAAAAATTGTTGGCTTGTTATCAGCACTCAGTTCAAAAGCCTTCATCTCTGATGGTAAAGGGGTGCATTAGTGTCTATGGTACTGGCAACTTGCACATCTGCAAAGGCACCATCAATGTTGAAAGATATATACAGGTTTAAAAGCAACATATGCTTACCTCCAGACAATTTTTTTTTCAGGCAAGACAATGCTAAACCACAAACTGCGGCTATTACAATAGTAAAACCAAAGTAGAAGAGTCTTGGCTGGCCTGCCTGCAGTCCAGACCTTTCACTTGAAAACATTTGGCACACCATGAAACACAACATACAACAAAGAAGACCCAGGACTGCTGAACAACTGTAATGTTCTATATATCAGACTAGAATAGGACAACGTTCCTCTTCCAAAGGCCCAACAGTTGGTCTCCTCAGCTCCCAGAGATTTGCAGATTGCTGTTAAAAGATGGGGGGATGCTACACAGTGGTAAACATGGGTCTGTCCCAGCTTTTTGAGACATGTTGCTGTCATCAAATATGAGCTAGTATTTTTCATGAAACAGTAAAATGGCTCACTTTCAACATTTGATACATTTTCTATTTTCTTTTGTGAATAAAATATTGGTTTAGGAGATTTGCAAATCATTGTATTATGTTGAATTTGTATTTTATGTAGAACCTTTTTGGAACTTTAATCATGGTGGTGAAAACAAAAAGAACAAGGTTGCTTCAAATCTGTGACACATTGTCTGATTGCTTGAAATAGTAGCAGTAATGTTCTTGATTGTATTGCAAGAATTGTGAATTTTGTTTAAGAATTACTCAAATTATGTGTATATTATTAGTTAATTGATAAATACTATAGGACAGATTTTTTAAAATCTAGGTAAGAGGATCTCAGTAAATAGTTTGTAATCAGAGAATTAAAAGTACATTTAATCTTAAAAGGCTTGTCATGTGGAATGGCTTTGAAGTCAGCTAATTCAATATGAACGTAACCAGAGGGCACTTAAGATGGAGATTGGGGTTTGGATAAGATATTCCTTTAGAATACTAGTGCAGAGCTGGCACACCCAAAGACTAATCATGTAAAGGAAATCTTTTCTTTGAACTTTTCTTGAGAATATGAATAAGATGAATTAACAGCAGCTGATTGCATACCACCAAAGTGTATTTTAGTTCCAGTTTGCTGTTTCCACCAGCAAGCTTTCTACGAGCACAGAAATGTTTTTAGCAATTTAAGTCTAAAACATGCCAATATACTTCCTATATTCCATGCTGGACTATCCATCTAAATAGGTTCATAACTATAAATTTTACATTAGGAAGTCACTGGCCATCAAAATTACACAAAGAAAGGTGACAAGTGATGTAACTGGAAGCAGACTGACTTCTACAGGACCAGCCATTTGGTACGATTCTAATTAATCCACTAACTCTCCATGGGACTGCTGTTAGCACCACAGCCGCTCACACAAACTTGGCCAAGGACACGCGCTAAGAGGAATTTAATCAATGTGATGGATAACATTTGTCTTTACAACTCTCGCGGCAATTCCCATGTTAACCATTCAAGGCAACAGTACTTTTCCATCCAAATGTTCTTGTATTTTTTTTCTTGCTGGCAAGTGATAAGTAAAGCAGAACCTAAAGGCAGTGAAATATACAGACATTGCCATCACGGGGGGCGGGCAAAACAACGGAATACAACGAAATTGCGCTGAGACATATCAAAGCCTGCTTTTGAATGGAACTGTGAAACAATGCCACTGTGCAGCCTCTTTGTGATATTAAATACCGATCAACATTCAGTTTAAGAGCTAAGACACGTTATTTTTCAGACATGAACAACTTTCATTCACAGCCAGAGAGCAGACAGCCAAGACTTTGATGTGTGATGCAGCCAAGATGAACAAGCAGCCTACTTTCAATTAATGAGAGGCTGAATTTGTGTGGCTCATTCGTGAATCATTATTTTCCAATGGTTTAAACATTCCTGAACTAGAAAATGTATGTCTGGTTTATTTGTGTCTACACACTGTTATCTTTGACATCACAACTAAAGCAAATTTACCTGCATAAGAAAGGACTTGCATTCTGGAACACAGGGGAAGGATGTCTAAAAGGTTAGGCCTAGCAGTTTTTAGGTCCGCCCATAGCCTGTTTTTGGCCAGAAATAGGCACTGATGTATTACAAGCATGATTCATTTCACCCTTGTAATGTTAAAATCCTATGGAATATACTAGACATCCAATAAAATTGCCTTTTTTAGTTTTGTGCTAACATTTTTGAACTGCCCGACTATTTATCTTTACTTTTATAAAAGTTTTGTTTCTGGTCAGTCAAATTTAAAACAGAGCACATTTAGCTTTTATGCTGTCATGAATCTATCTGTGGATAATGATGAATGCCAATCACCGAATGGCAAGAAATGCACACATTTGCGGGCCTCGATATTATTTATAAAGCTCTAGTTTACAAATTTTGGCTTCAGCTTATTTCCCACAGGCAAGATGTGGGGAAAGATGACGTGATTATAATTTTGCTAGAATGACTGGGGAGAGGGCATTGACAGGTTGCATCATACTGCATCATAAAAGCAAGTCTGTGGCTCATATGTTCACCACCTGCATGCACTGTGAGCACAAAAGGATGAGCAGCGTTGGGTGGCAAGTAAGTAGGGAGTTTTTTCATCAAACAGCCCGTCCAGCTGTTGCCCACCAGGTGTCTTGCAAAGTGTCTTCTACCAAGAAAACACACCAGTAAAGGAGAGAAAACTTTGCATGGCAACTGTTCTTTACTGTGACTTGCAGTTGTGCTGGACTGTGACAAGACCACAGAAAGTTGCGATAACACGGAGCTATGTTTTCACTGGAGTTTTCCTCGTGCTTCAACAGGCAACTCAATAAAAGGATGATGCATGTGTTACTGTGTGGTAATCTGATACACTATACAAACAAAAGTACTGGGTCACACCTCTTAATCGTTGAATTCAGGTGTTTTATCCAGTCCCATTGCACAAGTGCATAAAATAAAGCACCTGCAGTCTTTACAAATATTTCTGACAGAAAGGGTCATTCTGAAGAGGTCACTGAATTTGAGTGCAGTACTGTAATGGCATGCCAAATTTGCCACAAGTCAGTTTGTGCAATTTCTTCCCTCCTAGATATTCCACAATCAACTGTAAGTGATATAACTGCCAAGTGGACACATTTGGGAACCGCAGCAACTCAGCCACAAAGTGGCAGACTACTTAAAGTTACAGAGCAGGGTCGCTGAGTACTGAGGCACATAGTGTATAAAAGTTGCCAATGCACTTGATTTAACAGACCTTTTTCACAGCAGCTATTTTGCAACTATTTTGAAATAGATGATAAACACTAGTGCTAGTAATCAGGTTATTAAGAGTGCACCAAAACAGAACAAAACCTGTGTTTACCTTGTATTTTGTCAAAGATGCTAGGAGCTTTATGGCATGGGTTTCCATCACTGAGCAGCAGCACACAAGGCTTAAGTCACCAAACACAATGCCATGCCTTGAAAGAAGTAGGGAATGACGCACACCACCATGGACATTGGAGCAGTGGGAACAACTCCCAACTGGTGAGAACAGTGTGGGGAAAGCCCTTTTCGGTTCCTACATGACTGCGCCCCAATGCAGAAAAAGTCTTAGAGGCCTGGTTGGAGGTGTTTTGTGTGGAAGAACTTGACTGGCCTGCACAGAGCCCTGACCTCAACACTATCAACCGCCATTAGGATGAAGTAGAACGGAGATTTTGAGCAAGGCCCTCTCATCCAACATCAGTGTCTGAACTCAGAAATGCTCTTCCAGATGAATCATGCAAAAATTCCCACAGAATCCAAAATCTTGCAGAAAGCCCTCCCAGAAAAGTGGAAGCTATTACGAATAAAGAGGAGCAACTCAATAATAATAATAGCAATTTTTTTTTTCTTTTTTCATTTTATTAGAATGGGATTTCATAAAAGCTTTTGTAGTTGTAACTTGTAGCCCAATACTTTTGTCTATATAATCTAAATTCATAGGTAACAATATTTTGTCATATATTTAAAAACATACGTTTTGACTAACATTATATTTTAGAATCTGGAATTGTTGGCACCAGTTTTGCGGTTAAAATTACTGACGTAGCAACGAGGAACTTTCACAGACGTAGCTTACAGTACGAAGGAGTCAGACTATAAGTTATCCTGACATGCAATCCAGCAGTTACTGTGGTTCAGAACAAAGAAAACACACAAAAACATGAGCCTGCTATGAATATTTATATCTACAATTGTTTTGAAGCTGGTGGTCTCATTCAATAGAGCAAAAGTTTGATTGATAGCTGGATGGCAATGGTGCACCAATCAGTCAGCCAAATGAATGAGCGGTATTCCCCAAACCATATGCTGCGTATGTGTAGGACACTGTGCTGTCTCTTGGATGCGCCACCATTCTGCATTTTTTATAATTTAATTTGAATGACTAACAAGTGGGTGCTTGTAGAAAGGGCTGAATATTCAATGAAAATGTTAATGCATCATTTTATGGAAATTAGGCACTGTGCCAAGAGGCAGCAGATTTATAAACACCTGTTTACTTTTGATGTTTTGCCACGCATTCACAGCAATTTCCACACAATCTGCAAAATGAAGAATCTACTTGAGGGACATTTACAGATACTCAAAAAATAATGTAATAAAAGGAACGGTGTGTTTGTGTCTCACACTCTGCATTGAGTTAATAGATCTACAGATGGCACATTACAAAGATGATAAAGTTCGTAACTAATCTATATTGGAACTTTTCTTGAAGAAGGAAGGAAATTCTTCTTTCTCTACACCAGAGAAATGAAAATCTGTCCCATGAAATATTCAAAAAGCTGTTTTTCCCTGAGATAGTAATTCATCATCTATATATAGCTTCCTTTTTATCACTCTTCCTGGATCATGGATGATTCCTGATTCCGGAGATGCTTTTCCCCCTCAGTCTTATAGGAAGAATTGCAACAGCGTGAAATATTAAGTTCCCTACTTAGTCATGATGGGGGCGTGTGTGGGTTATCATGTAAGTAACCATAAATACCCAGTAAACGATTCCTAAGCATAGATCAGGCAGAGACAAAGGTAGCCAAATTTGGGATTTCAGTCACTTTAATATGTAAGCTGATGTATTGCTGTGGCCATGGTGTGTAAGTATATAAGTGACTAAAGCAGTAAAGATGGAAACATTGATATTTATGAGTTGCATAACAACAGAAGGTGAGTACCAATGTAAGCAACACCTCAACATGAAGAAAAATGTGAAGCTGAAATTCTTGACATTTTCCTGTGAAGTAATCCTACACACATTTTCCATCAAACCTACTGGCACCATATTCACAAACTCTACAATCACACATTATATTCAAGACAAAAATGTCACACATTTTTAGTTTTCTATCAATCTGAATACCTCAATTACTACATAATGCCTGCACCCGCTGCTACTGTTTTCACTGAGGAGCGGGGGTTATGGAAACTATTTCTTTTTATCTTTTCGTCAGAGCTTTATCTTGCAAAGGATTATGATGGGCCGAACATGCTATCTTCAAAGAGCTCAGAGGGCTTTGATGAGTCCATTTCCTCTTATGTATGGATCAACAGGGCTGTAGCCTTTACATGCTCTGAGGAAGTCATTTCTTCAACTGGTAATCAGCTCCTGAAGGATAACCGAGCAAAGGACTTTGACTCAAGAATGAAATCACTACGTATGACATGGGGTCTAGCAATTCAGCTCTTAATGCTGTGATTTCAAGATACCTGCCTCTTTGTGAAATTAAGACACCGGATTTACCTTTGATTAAAATATAGGCCTCTTCAATTTATATTAATCCTTATGAGCCATTTTATTATTGCAGGTCTTAATATTTAATTGGAAAAGAGGACGTGGCAGCATGAGGTTAATCATTCTGGACCAGTGTATTTACATGGTCAGTAGTATTTTCATTATTCTGGCAAAGCTATGAGGCACTTACATAGATCAATTTTCCCATTTCTAATTATTTGAAAATTGCAAATTTTGATTTTGTTTCTTGCATGTTCTCCCTATGAGTGTGTGAGTTTTCTCCAGTTTCTTTGGCTTTCTTCCACAGTCCAAAGGTATACATGCTATTTTAATTCTTCTGAAGGGGTCACCACAGCAAATATCTGCCTCGGTCTCATCCTATCCCTCGCATCCTCTTCTGCCACACCAACCCTCTGCATGTCCTCCTTTACGACATCCGTAAACCTCTTCTGTGGTCCTCCTCTTTTCCTCCTACCTGGCAGCTCCATCCTCAACAGCCTTTGTCAAGTATATTCACTATTCTGCCTCCACACATGTACATCTCAATTTTGCCTCTCTGACTTTGTCTCCAAACTTCTCAACCTGAGGTGTCCCTCTGATGTACTCATTTCTAATCCTGTCCATCCTGGTCACTTCCAGTAAAAAATCATATGCATCTTCAATTCGGCCACCTCCAGCTCTGCCTCCTGTCTTTCCTTTACTGCCACTGTCTCTAAACTATACGTCATAGCAGGCCTCACTACCATCTTGTAAGCCTTCTCTTTCACACTCGCTGCTGTTCCTCTGTTGGAAAACACCCATAACACTTGTCTCAACCTGCTCCACCCTGCTTCTAAATTGGCCATATGTGGCTGTGGATGTAGATTATTTTCTATTTCTGTGTGTTAGCCCGGTGATGGGATGATGATCTTTCCAGGGTATAAATTTCCCTGAGATAATCTCCAGCCTTCTATAGAGTACAAAGAAGGTGTAGTTACTGGATGAATCTTTTTTGGGTTTATTGCCAGTATAAGGTGAAAGTTGTGTCCCAAAATACTTGAGATTTTTGAGAAGGTTTCAATTATATATTATATGTAAAACAGAAATACTGACAAAATAAAATAACAAACTTTGATCTGATTAGCTGGGGTAAGCTGTTGTGCTAGTTGGGGATGCATATGTAACAGATATGAGAAAATTATGACTAAAAAGTTATCAAATGCACTGAGCTTGAACTTTTTCAAATAGGTCCAAACAAAAATGTGTACACCAAGTGCTAAAAGAACAAACCACAACATAACATTTAACAAAACAAAGACAATACATGAAACATAACACAAAAAATGAAGGAAAAAAAATCACATCAACCAAAGCACCAACAAAATAAAAACAATCACCCCCTCCATAAATAAATAAATAAATAAATAAATAAATAGTAGATCATTTAATTACCGTAACAGATTGACATCTGGGCATCAGGAGAGATTCTTGACGCATAGATGTTTGAATTTGGATGAAACCATCTTACTGCAGTAAACATTCTACAGATTGTCCTGTTTTTATTACATTTAGTAGAAATACATGATTTAGCTTACCTATCAGGTGCTTGAAATACTGTAATTAGTATGTTGTTGTTTTCATTAGGCCCCAGTCACACAGGCCTAGAGGCTGGTCAGCAACCCCAAATCCTTGCGACCTCCAGCACTTGCTAAATGACTGAATTGCTAACTTTCATTTGCTAGATGGCTGGCTAGTGGTTGTGCAGCCATTCCCCGTATGATCACAGATCAGTCACTCGCCATAGCTAGTGAATCACTCTGCAAAGGAGGTCTAGACTGACCTCTGGCTCCACCCGGTTCCTGTTAGCCCTGGACTGCTGCGACACCAGTGGCTCTTCTCCTATCTCTGGCTCTGACTGTTTAACGGATTCTATGGTCACAATTTTGTGGCCAGCACGTCTGTGTCTGAGCAGGCTGGTCGAGGTGTCTAGCTACAAGTTTATCTGTGACACTCATCCCGTGATTGCTAAGTGTTTCCAGACAAGTTGACTTCTTCCATGCAAACCATGGTGACCTCAGCAATCTGCTAGCGATCATATCAACTGCAAGGACATTTTTAGTGCAGCACCGTCTACCCCTTTATGACCGATTGCACCTAGCTAGTTGTTCCTAGGAAGATGGTGATTCGGCTTTCTGTACATTTGTGATTAGCTATTCAAGCGGTTCAGTTGTGTAATTCTTTAGTATGCACTGGAAGTCTGGAGTTTCACTGTGGTTAGCTTTTTAGGGCTTCCTGCACAATGTTGTAAGAGCTACTCAATCATTTAAATTTCAAGGATAAGTTTACAGTGGGTACGGAAAGTATTCAGACCACTTTAAATTTTTCACTCTTTGTATCATTGCAGCCATTTGCCAAAATCAAAAAAGTTCATTTTATTTCTCATTAATGTACACTCAGCACCCCATCTTGACAGAAAAAAAAACAGAAATGTAGAAATTTTTGCAAATTTTTAAAAAAAGAAAAAGTGAAATATCACATGGTCATAAGTATTCAGACCCTGTGCTCAGTATTGAGTAGAAGCACCCTTTTGAGCTAGTACAGCCATGAGTCTCCTTGGGAATGATGCAACAAGTTTTTCACACCTGGATTTGGGGATCCTCTGCCATTCTTCCTTGTGGATCCTCTCCAGTTCTGTCAGGTTGGATGGTGAAAGTTGGTGGACAGCCATTTTCAGGTCTCTCCAAAGATGCTCAATTGGGTTTAGGTCAGGGCTCTGACTGGGCCAGTCAAGAACGGTCACAGAGTTGTTCCGAAGCCACTCCTTTGTTATTTTAGCTGTGTGCTTAGGGTCATTGTCCTGTTGAAAGGTGAACCTTCGGCCCAGTCTGAGGTCTTGAGCACTCTGGAAGAGGTTTTCTTCCAGGATATCTCTGTAGTTG